>JFGW01000115.1:0-93411 GCA_000729825.1 Epichloe sp. AL9924
TAAGGATTAAGGGAATAAGGACTAGGAAAAGGGCCTAGCTACCTACCTAAATAATAGCAAAGTTAAGGATAAAAGATAATATTTTAACTATAGTAGCACAGAGTATCTTACGTAGAAGTATAATAAGCTAAAGAAAAAGCCCTAAGAAGGCTAGGGAAACTTCCTAAGGTAGAAGTAAATGCCCTTACCTTTACCTTAAACACTAGGGTGCTAATAGGGTGTTAATTTTACACACTAGTTACTATTTATAGGCATAAAGACATTAAAATAGTAGCGGATCTTAATAGCTACGCTAAAATTAATATTATTAGTACTAAATTCGCAAAGAACCACAAGCTTAACTAGGCTAAGGCCATAGCACCTATCCTTAAGGCAGTAGGGGCCCTTATAGTTCCCTAATATAGTATCTATAAGGTGCTTATTATAATTAAGGACTTAAGAGGAGAAGAAAAAGACCTTAAGCTACTATATATAGCTATAGATAGGGACCTAAGAACAGGGGGAAGCCCTCTCTTAATTAGAATGCACACACTTGCTAAAGAACGCATATACCTTTATTTACACTTATAAGAGTAGTGGTTTAAGAAAAAGAGAATAGCCTTTTTACTTATAACTCCCTGTAAGTTCGCAAAGGTAATGTGCAATAAGACTATTATATATACTATTATAGGAGTTATAGAAGATAAGTTTATTGCCCTTAAAGACAAAGAGAAGGCAAAAGCATATAGAACTATTAAAGATATCCCTAAGGAACTATATAAGTTTAAAGACATATTTACATTAGATAAGGCAAGAAGCCTGCTATTAAGAAAGGAGACTAATTATATAATTAACCTAATACCTAGGGCCACACCCCTATACAGACTAATTTACCCTCTCTCCTAAAGCGAGCTAAAGGAGCTCTATGAATATATTAACAAAAACCTATAAAAAGGCTAGATAAGACCCTCTAAGAGCCCTATAGGCGTGCCTATCCTATTTATACTAAAGAAAGATAGAACGCTTTAACTATATATAGATTATTAGGGACTTAATAGAGTAACGCAGAAGAATTGCTACACTCTCCCCCTAATTTTAGAGATCCTAGACCGTTATTAAGGGGCTTGCTACTTCTTAAAGATTAATATTAAGGATACTTACTATTAAATTCGTATTAAAGAGGGTAATAAGTGAAAGACCGCGTTCTGTATGCGTTATAGACACTATAAATATCTTGTAATACCCTTTAGGTTAACAAATGCCCTAGCTACTTTCTAAAGCTACATCCACAACGCGCTTCACAGGCTAGTTAATACTATTTATATAGTGTATTTAGATAATATCCTTATCTTCTTAAAAACGCAGGAGAAGCACACTATATATATTAAGGAAGTCCTAGAATATATAAGGTTAGCAAAGCTATATATAAAACCCTTAAAGTGTTTGTTTTACTAGGAGTTAGTGGAATTCCTAGGGTTTATCCTATTAGTTAACGGGATCTTAATAGATATACATAGAGTTAATACAATCTAAGATTAGAAGGAACCTATAAGCTTTAAGGACATGTAGTTATTTCTTAGATTCTATAACTTTTACTAATAGTTTATCTATAGATACTCTGGGATTACAGCACCTCTACACGTGTTAATAAAAGGTAGTTAAAATAGCATCTAGACTAGGAAGTTCATATTTAGAGCGAAGGAATAGCTAGTATTTAACTAGCTAAAAGATGCCTTTTAGCAAGCGCCTCTCCTCCGTTATTATAACCTAAGTTAACTAGTGCGTATTAAGATAAATGCTTCTATCTTTGCAATAGTAGGAATCCTATCTTAACAGGATAATAAGGGCTATTAGTATCTAGTAGCCTTTTAGTTAAGGAAGTTTATAGATACTAAGCGTAATTATAGCATAGCTAATTAAGAGTTACTTACTATAGTAAAGTTATTTAAGCACTAGCAACACTATATTAAAGGCATAGTAACTCTAGTGGAGGTCCTATTAGACTACTATAACTTATAGACCTTTATAAGGCAGCAAAAGCTAAATAAAAGGCAGGCTAGATAGTATATGTTCCTTTACCCCTTTTACTTTATAATTAGGCATAGACTAGGGAAAAGCAACCTAGCGGATGCACTATTAAGGAGGTCTAATTACAAAGGCAAACCCCTAATAAATAGGGCACTTCTACTAGAACTTTAAAAGAAAATAGTAGCTACTAAAGAAGTAGTAAAAGAAGAGATACTAATGTATTAAAGAAAACTAGGCATATTACTAGTCTTAGATGTAGAGAGGCTTAATAAGATATCTTTAGGGAAGGAAAATACCCTAGCCCTTATAGAGAAAGCTCTAGAGGCTAGAGTAGCCTAGTTAAGAGGCTAGATAGCCACCGTAGATCTAGTAAAAGATTAGCTAAATAAGGGTAATTTCTAGGAGAAGGTAGCGTGTGTCTAAGACATTAGCATAGCATAAGAGATATAGGGGGCTATTACATTACTAAATCCCTACTAATCTAAGACAGATAAACTATTAGCGTAATTACTACAGAAAGCATAGGATTAAGACCTAGATTTGCAGAGGCAAAATAGTAAGACTAATAACTCCCTAGTAAAAGGGAAGGGAAAGGCTAGTCTATAGTTACATAGCGCAAGGGGTCTCCTAATATACTAAGACTAGGTAGTTATTCCCTAGGAGCCTATCTTATAATAGGAGCTTCTATAGCTACACTATAATAATCCACTAGCAGGTTACTTTAGGACTAAGCATACTCTTAAGCTATTAAAGCGTTACTTCTAGTGGCTAGCTATAAGTAAGTCTATTTTAGACTACATTATAAGCTATAGGGTTTGCTAATAGGTAGTGGCTAGATAGCATTGCCTATATAGAAACCTTAAATCACTGCTAATACTAAGGTAACTATAGGCAAAGATCTTAATAGACTTTATTATAGGGTTACCTATTAGGCAAGCTAGCAAGCAAGAAACTAACATAATCCTAGTGATTATAAACTAATTTACTAAGTACTCTGTCTTCCTACCTATAACTACTACTATTAATGTAGCTAAATTAGCAAAGCTCTTCCATAGGGAGATTAAACTACAATTTAGGGCACTAGAGGGCATTATATCTAATAGGGGATTAGTCTTCACAAGCTAATTCTAGTCAGACCTATGTTACCTATTGTGCGTAAAGTAAAGGCTTTCTATAGTGTTTTACCCCTAAACTAATAGGTAAATAGAGAGGACAAACTAAGTGCTTAAGCATTACCTCTAATGCTTTATTACAGAGAACTAGCAAATATAGCTAAAGCTACTTCTAGTAGCCTAATTTATATATAATAATATAGTTAATAGGACTATAGGTTACTCTCTAAACTACTCCCTTATAGGATATTTACCTAAGTTTCGCCTAGCTCTTAGAGATAAGATTAAGAAAGAGAAGGTACTAGAAGCCTATGCGCGTGTTATAAAGTTATATAAAGTTAGGGAGCAATTAAAGGAAAACTAGGCAAAAGCCACTAAAACCCAGGCAAAGTACTATAATAAGCACCACTAGCTATTAACCTTAAAAAGAGGTAACTTTATAGTACTATTAGCAAAGAATATTAGACTTAAGGACGCAAAACAGAAGCTAACCCCTAGATTTATCGGACTATTTTAAGTACTTAATACCATAGGAAAACAAGCGTACTAACTAGTATTACCTAAAAAATATAGTTAGCTATATAATATATTCTATATTAGTCTACTAGAGCTATAGAATTACCATGAAGACACTAGGGATAAGGAAATGCTAATGCTAGACCTTAAAGATAAAGAAAATAAGTATAAAGTAAAGGAAGTTAAGGACTATAGAAAGACCCGTAAAGGCAATAAATACCTAGTAAAATAGAAGGGTTAGCTAAGCGAATATAACTAATAAGTCCTAGCTAAAGATATAGAAGGCACGTAATATGTGATTTAGGCGTTTCACCAAAGCAAATCCTATAAGAATAGCGAGACATAAGTAAGTTATAGGCAAAGAGATATAACGTTCCTACAAAAAAGGCCTAGCCTTACTAGCCACTATTACACTCTAAACTAAGAAACCTTAGACTACCTACTAAAAAACAAACAAAAACACGCCTAAAGAGTGGGAAGAGTTAAGGGAAACCCCTCTATTATAGCCCCTTTATATAAAAGAACTATACCTCCACAAAGAAAGTACTTGCCCTAGTCCTTATCCTTACTAATTAGCTCCCGCATTGCTTAGTAAAAGCAATATTTCACAACACCCTAGGGCATAAAACCTAGGTCATAAGACCTTAAACACAAAATTACCTTTGCCTTCTAGGCATAGGAAAGTTTATAATAGTTTAGCTATAAAAAGGTTAGTAAAGAGGTAGCAAAAAGGATTAGAGTACTTACTACCCCTAGGATAGGAGCTAGAAATATAGCAATAGAAAGTTACTAGTAGGAAATAATATACTAGTTATACAAAATTAACGCCTCCTACCCTAAGAAGTAAGCGAAAGACTAGCGTATAAGTAAGGAAAAGACAGACCTAATAGACCTTTATAGCCCTAGTAAGGCCAAACGCAACATAGTGTGCTATATTAGCATAATCAAACCCTAGCATTAGGTTTAGACAAGCCCTAGTAAAACCAAAGTAAGTTACCTTAGAGAATATTTAGTCCTTAGGGTCTTCCTTATATAAGCCACTAAGGGTAACTATAAGGGTTTGCGCCTAGTCTATTAAAGCTAGAAGATCTAAAAAGTTACCTTTTATAGTAGCTATAGCCTATATAGAGGCATTAGTAATAAGGGACTAAAAGACATAGGAATAGTAGTATACTTATAGTGTCATAAGTATTACCACGCTTATAACATTAAATACAGCGTTTTAAATATTTTACTATTATAGCGGCAGCGGATAATTCCATAGGGAATTAATAGTTAATCTAGGGTAATTTAGGCTTAGATAGCGGGCTCTTCTTAAAGCCAGCGTATCTAGTGCGTAAATAGTGCATATAGGAGCATTCCTTTAAGGGAATATAGTCTAAATCTATAATAAAACTAAGGGGAGTAATAAGGGGAATATAATAGTAACTTAAGATATTATAATAGTTTTAAAAAGTTAACTAAGGATATAGAGGTAAAAAGTATATAATATAATAGGGAGTTAAAGGCAAATTTATACTTAAACGCTATTATTATTTATTATTATTTTAATACAGTAGCTAGTTAGCAAACAGCTATATAGAAGCTAGCGGAAGCCGTTTAGGAGCCTAGCTATAAGTAGGGGGATAATTATAAGGCCTCACTCACAACATAGGCACATCACTAGCGCGCCCTGCGGATAGGCCGCACCCTAGGGCTAGGTCCACGTAACACTAGCAAGCCGCTAGCTATAAGCCAGCGACTCACACGCACAACACACTTAGACCTAGTAAGCTTCAGTTAATATACCAGAGCCCCCATACCTCTTGCCTAGCTATCATTGTTCTTACAAAGCCCTAGAGGGTATAGCTCTTAATTAAAGTAAGTAAATAATTAGAGATAATTAGCTTATCCCTTTCTCTAGCATAATAAAGTACGTTTAAAACGTAGGAATAATATATAGTAAGGGCCTTACCCTTACTTTAGTAAAGTTCTATATTAGTACTAGTCTCTACCTCTTTATTAATAATATTTAGAGGATATTGCTCCTATAGTAATTATTAGAGGGTAGCTAAATCCCTAGCAGTGGCTAAGCTACCCTTAGCCCTTAAGATAATTAGTCTTAATTATTCTAAACTATTAATAAAAGTAGTGGCTTTACTACCTAGAGCTATATCTATAGCTTAAATAAAGGTATTTAGGTTAATATCTCTTCCTTTATTAACAGTCTTAAAAGTCCACTACAGTTAACTTAGCTATTTACCTATAGATATAAATCTATTAAAAGTCCTAATATCTTAAGATAATAGTAGCTTATATAGCTCTATTATAAATTAGTAAGTAAGTGTTTTTATTATAGGAACTTTAGGTATTAGTAAGGAAGTTTTAGATATAACTAATAGTACTTTAGGTATAGGTAAAGGTATTCTAGGTCTAGATAAAGTAGTAAGTTACTTAAAAAAGCTAGTAAGCTAAAACATAGCTTTATCTTCTATTCTAGTAAGAGGGAATTAGTCTTCTCCTACTAGAATACTTCCTAGAGATAATAATTTAGTTAACTTAGTATTATATAGATATACTTCTACTATCTGTGGATTCTATAGGGCTTCTTCTAGCTCTTAGGGATCTAGGTTAATAATAGTAAAATAGTGTAGGGATATAAAGGGATTTAGAAAACGCAGATAGGGATTAGGGAAACGGAAGATATAAGTAGGTAGACTACCCTAGCCTAACTAATAACAATAATAGTAATAATAAAGAAAAACGATAACTTAACTTTAGGTAAGCTTAAGAAAGCTTTTAATTACTAGCTCCTAGCGTGGTTGCTAAAAAAGACTAATAGACGGAATAAATAAAGCTTTTAATGAATTGAATTAATTACTAACGATGTTAAGATAGATGTCCCCCGCTTAAAAAAAGCTTCCCTGAAAAATCTATTAAGTGGGGTTTTTGTGTTGGGTGGGCCAGGTGCCTCGCACCTGCCCCCCCTTCATAGGGGGCCTCGACGGGCCCAATCTCGCACCCGCGAGCAAGCAAGGGTCATCTCGACCCCCTCCCCCGTCCCGCCCACGACAAAAACCCCGGCTCGCCCACGTTTTCCAACACGCCTTACGGACGTAGAGAGGGGGAGAAGAAGAAGAAGAAAATCACACCATTCGGTCCACTAGCCGCTCTCGCTTAAATCCGCCCAATCTCTCGACATTCCAGAACGAGGGCCCAAAATAAGAAAGGCATCCCCTCGAATCTCGAATCCTTAGCAAAAGGGAGGAGAGGGGGGGAACAGCCCGCCACGCGGGCCTCGAACTCGCCTGGTCTGGAAATCCAGGGTCCAGCATAAGGGTCGAGAGAAAAAACCGCACCATCGAGACGGGGCTGGAACAAAAAAAAATTTAATACATGTTTCTTGCTTCCCTTTTTCAGTTACCAAAAGTTTTCCGTAAATAGGGGTTCTCGAATTGGAAAAAAACCCCCCCCCCCCCAGATCCGGTCATGACCCAGTCATGAATGAACATCCCGTTCCCGTTCCTCCCCCTTGTCCCTCCCGGCACACGACGAGCGGAGGAAGCCGAAGGAGCCCCAGTTTTGTGGGTCGCCCAGCGAACTTTGTTTTGGGAAATTATTACGAGGTAGCATTAACGATTTTCAAAAACGGAAACGGAAACGGAAACGGGGGGGGGTGTTTCCTTGGCTTGGGTTGTTCGTTCATCCAGCGCTCGAAAATACGGATTACGACGGATGTGGTAGTGATGCGGGGCGAGGCCAAGTTGGAATTTGGCATCTAATCCGTAGTCGGGGCACGACCCCAACACGGCAATTGACCGCAAGGGATGGCAAGGATGGCAAGGATGGCGAGGATGGCGAGGATGGCACCGGGCAACTTCCCAAATAGTAAAGAGGGCATTCACTGTGGCCGTTAAGATTATGACGGGTTGGGCTTGGAATTCTGCCCTCCCGAGGCTAGCATGAGCTACGTTTGAGACCAAGTCACATTGTAGCTGCTCTCAGCAACTGGTCGAGATTGACGGACTCATCGTTCAAGTGGCGCTCAAACGGCTGCCATATCAAGTTCCACATTCCATGTCACTTGGCAAGTAATCGTGGGGGGAAAAAAAGACATTCACAAGAGACCAATGAGACGGACGAAGAAGCGCGTGCTCTGTAACAAAGCTCATCCATGGATTGAATGTTTCCAACTGAGGAATAGTCAAAATTTCATGATGGGCCCGAAGGCGTCTTAATTCATAGCCGTAGCTATCATGATTCCGATTCCCATTCCCATTCCCATTCCATTCCATTCCATACCCATGGGTATCCCGTTCTATTGCGCCATGCTCCAAAATAAGCCACATGAAAATAAGGTTCAAGTTCTAGTAGAGTGTATGTAAGGCTTGACAAAGTAATGTGGTGACGGAGAGAAATAAAAGATAAAAGATAAAAAAAAATGACATGAGGCGTAAAAAGTACGTCGTGGTGAGATGGTAGAAGTAGTATATGCTTTCTTATCGTGGGAAGAGTAGAGAAGAGGTTGATTGGAAAAAGAATATCCTTATGTGTACTTGGAGGTTTATTGGGAACAAGAGAGAGTGTGCGGTTCAGTTAGAACTCGGCAGAGTGTTGCCTCGCCTCGCCTGCGTTGAAGACAACCCCTCGTCTCTTCCAGCCACCCTTCTTGATGAACTGGTCGAGCCCGTCCAACGACCTCATGGGCGGCCTGCTGGGAGCAGTGGTGCGCTTACGGCTGAAGTTGGGCATCTCCAATGGCGAGTCCTCCTCGACATCGGATGTCTCGTACTCGTCGGCGGCGAGGTCGTCGACACTGTCGAGGGTTTGGATGGTGGAATCGGACCATCGGGAGCGAGGCATGGCTGGTCTCTTGGCCAGCTGCAGTGTGAAGTAGTCCTGGGGTTCTGATGCGTCTTGCGTCATAGTGTAGTACGGCAGCATCATCTCGGTTGGCTGGGAGAAGTGCAGCTCCTGTGCGCGGCAGACAGTGTACTCG
Organism: Epichloe sp. AL9924; assembly: GCA_000729825.1. Classification (NCBI taxonomy): domain Eukaryota; kingdom Fungi; phylum Ascomycota; class Sordariomycetes; order Hypocreales; family Clavicipitaceae; genus Epichloe; species Epichloe sp. AL9924. The sequence goes on from JFGW01000115.1 coordinate 8,614, forward strand.
TCCTCGTCCTCGTCGGCGTTGCTTTGGCAGTCGTCAGGGCTGTCTTCGTCGTAGAAGAAGGTTGAGGGAGGAGAGTACGGGCTTCGCTCGGGGCTGATCAAGGGTCGTTCGTGGAGGCGCAGTGGTGCTTGAGAGGCGCGAAAGGTGGGATGCGAGCTGAGCGGGTCGAAGCCAGTGGAGCTGCTTCTTGTTCGTGCTGAGGGTGCTCGGGCGGTGGATGTGGAAGATGATGAAGACGACGACGACGAGCCCTCGGAGCCCTCGGAGGAGCGAGAGTTGTTTGAGGAGAAAGAGCCGCCGGATGAGAGAGAGCAGCCTGAGAAAGAAACCTTGCGGATGTAAAGGTCTCGAGGCGCCGTCGCCCTGCGCTGTTGGTTGAAGCTGTGGCCTATGCTGCCGAGGACGTGCATGATGGCGGTGTTGCTTCAGTGTGTGATATGTGTTGTTCTATGCTTCTATGCGTATACGAGGTTGCGCAAGAGAAGGGGAAAAAAGGAAAAAAAAAAAAAAAAAGGAGAGCAGCCGTTATCTAAGAGTAGGTGACGGTGTCCTTGTTTTGTGATATGCCCGGTGTTTCGGGATGTATTCGGGGTGTTTTCGGGGTGTCGTTGGTGGTGGTAGGTAGTATCCGGATTGTCCGGCTTAAAGTGTCACTTATACTTGAGTGATGTAAGCAATGGATAAATGTGTGTGCAAGTATTGGTTGTCCAGGTAGCAAGCAGTAGTGGGAGCTCTGTACACGAGGAAACGAATGAATGGTGATATGCCGTGAAGGGTACCCAGCGGAAGATCCGGAAGAGAGGAAGCGAGGAAGGGAAGGCATTCGAGATATATGTATGTATGCACGGAGCGGAGCATGTGTGAGTGCCGCCTGCTGCCTGCTGCACCCGCCTGCCGCACCTGCCTGCTGCAGGTACTGTACGTCAACTGGGCCAGGGTCAGGTCTCGAGGTCGTCTTGGCCGGAAGTGGAGATGGGACCCGGGATGGGACTGGGAGGGGGGGTGCCAGGTGTGCCAGGTGTGCCAGGTGTGCCAGGTGCCAGTGTGGATGAGTGGGGCCTGGAGCTGTGACTCCCACCGCCCGCCCTTCCCCCACTTGGCCTCCCGCCCATTGCCCATCGCCATCGACCATCGACGCATTCATTCAATTCATTCATTCATCCATTCACGCTCACGCTCGCACTTCACACGCAACAAGAACCCCTGTCGAGCTCGTCGTCAAGTCGCTGCTCCGCCACCAAAATGCCTCGCTCGCGCTAGCCCCGCCAGTATGTACATACGGAAGAAAGGCGTGCGTGCAGTACAAGTGGGCGGAGGCAGTGGGTGTGTGTCCAAAGTCGCGGTGACGATAAGCACCAGCAAGCTGAAACATACTGGTCCGTATCGTAATGGTGCTTGAGCGGGTTCATTCAACACAGAAACAAGACGATGATGAAGTAAAGCTGCTCGCTTTTCTCCATCTCTTATTGATCAGAGTCCGTCAATTCATCCATCCGTCTATCCGTCCATCCATCCATCCATCCTGCCCGTCTATCAATCCATTGACACACCTCCCCGAATCAGCAGAAGCCGGCGGTGGTCGGTGAAACGTGAGCACTAATAAGCAGGCGTTAGTGCGTGTTGTGTGTGTGATTGAGGCGCAAATTTGCTGATACTGTGCCTGTGGCGTCCGTTTTTACTATTAGCTTTGCAAGTTGGCCCGTCTGCATTCAATCCGAGCTCTAATACCATAGCGGAGTACCAGCACGCCAAGAAGAGCCCGAGGCAGGCTTCGAGTTGTCATCAAGGTCGCCCTCTGGATGAGCGGAATGGTTGAATGGCGAGGCTTCAATTGAACTCATCTCGCAAGTGCCGCACATTGCAAGACAACTCTGTGCGACGTGATGAAAGTCCCAATGCGACATCCCTCGGCCACTTCGGCGATGCAATTTTCAGTGACCCAAGATGACATCAACCACTGGTGTCCAACTTGTGTGGCATCTTCTTCGCCTCTCGGTGTTCAACTTCTCAGAAACCCGGGAACCTCCCCTGCTCGGCCCCATGAGGCCGCGAGGTCATTTCTGCCTCGTAAAAACAGACACCCACTACGGAGGCAGTAATCCGTAGTAAATTAGTAAATGATAAATTAGTAATGGCCTCGCTGGGCTGGCTGAAGGTTTGGACACCTGCGGGCAGTATTCTCTGCGCTTATTAATACACGGCGCTGTACATGTTAAGGCCGGCGGATTACGGAGCGCACTCTGCTAGTACTCCGTAAAAAAAACGACGGCATTGGTGATACGAGCCGCAATATGCTCCCCCCTGTCGACTGCGTGAGATATGTACATGCATACATGCATACAGGGCACGCGGGGTGTCTGTTTCTATTGTTGGATATCTGGACATCATACGACGGCACGACTTGGCCGCTCGGCAAACCAAAACCATCGTGACATTGACATGTGCTGGGGACCAGGCGCAAACGGACACTCTGTACGGAGTACGAGATGGGCTGATAGAATCAAAGTTGTATCATGAGCAAATTAGCTATTAGGTCGCGACTTGCCAGGCGAGCCTAAGACGGCAAGTCAAGACAGGCAAAAGTCTCATCTAGCCACAATTCCACTCGATGTGCAACCCCCAGTGGCGATCTCACGCTCGGGAAGAAGCAAAGATGGGCAGGGGGGAAAGAAACTCAAATCACTCTTCTCCGCACGTCTGCAATACAAACTGAATGACAGGCAGGCAGGCAGGCAGCAGCATATGCAGAGACGAGAGACGTGCGAAGGGAAAGAGACGCATGTTTCTCGCTTCGTGTGATGGCCCTGATGGGCATCGGATCGGTTCATGAGTCAGTCAGCTGCGAGAATAACGGACCAAGTGAGGCCGATAATATCGAGATCGGTAATTCGTACGGAGTAAAAGTACAACTGGCGGAGCGGAACCCCCATCGCAAACCCATCGCAAACCCCATGCTCTCTGTACGGATCCGTACGGAGTTGTATGTATGTACATACGGACGTACACGTATGTAGTACGTAATTACCCCTCCTCGTTGCCCGAGGTCAGGAGATGCATGCGCTCCGCTTTCTGGCGATCCATCTATCTCGCGTTTGAATCTGCATCTCATAAAGTGCTTGCTTGCGGGGGAGGAATTCTCAGAAAGCTGTCTTGTCGCTTCACCGTTCTTGTCTGTGCCGTGCAGCAATGCGACCAATTGTCGCAAACATGTAATTTCGCAGCACTCCACAGCTGGGCCAGACCGCCTTTGATCTTGGGAGTCTTGAAGGGAGACTGCCAGGAGGAGGAGGAGGAGGAGGACTTTCTTCTTCTCGGGTCGGGGGGGGGTGGGGGCCGTGCACTCTTTGGCTTTACATACACCCGCGATGCTCAACGGGGGGCCAAAAAGGCGGACAGCTGGCTGGCTGGCATGCTGCTGGCGAAAAGTAAAAGGGAAAGTTATAAAATAAAATAAAAGAAGCGAAACTGGTGTCAAGTTCATACCAGAACCAGAGCAGCCTCTCTCACTGGCTGACGAACCGACAAACCCACTAATCAGGCCTAGTGGATGTCCCCCCGCGACTTTGTTCCTGTGCCTGAACCGGATCAAGCAGATCGGCCACGGACTTGTCCTAGAGCGGACAACAGCTCACCAACGACTGGAATGTGATGAAGTGAGTGTTACTTTTTTCATGTTCCCGTTCATTCACGATGCAAGTTAGCCTGCATGTCTCAGCAGTTGTTTTTTTTTCCGAGCCAATCCAGGGCCTACCCGCTGCCAAAACACACACACACACACACACACACACGAGTTTTCTTTTTACTTTTTCTCCCCCAAAAAAGACCCGTTCTAACAGGTACGACAAACTGGCGGTGGACAGTTTTGTACGTTGTTACCAGAATGCGCTTGACGCAGGGGCAACGAGTTGGAATGCAAACGGTGCATGGCCCCCCTTTTTTTTTCCCCCCTTCTTGGGAAACGGTTAGACGGTTCCAGATAAGATCTAAATCACGGTGGTCAAGCACTCGGTAAGAGTCTCGAGTTTGCTTCGAAGTTGTTCATCAGGATTCGTTCCCAGGCGAGATAAGTCTTTGATGGCACAGGCACAGCGCATGAGTCGAGGAAATCAATCCCACGGCATCTTGTTTCAACAACACAAAAACCCACATCGCGCGCGATTGCCGATGACTCTGGTGACGGGAGGGCGACGGTGATTGAACCCCCCCCCCCCTTCCCCCCCGCGCGACCCGTGATATCTCGCTTCTCGCTTTTAACAACAGAGTTTCCCGTCACAGACAATGTTTGGGCAGCATCGTGCGGCCGGACCACCGCCAATAGCGCGTGGTGAATGTTGAATGACCGCGCTCTCCGCCTTTTTCTCCACCCGTCTAGCGAGCGAGCTAAGCTGTCTTGTTCACCTTCTCCGTTGTTGACGTGATTGACGTGACCTTCTTCTGGCCTAGAGTAGGACTAGAATAGAGAGAGAGATGCTCTAGACCCCAGCTAGCAGCCCTAGCCAAGCCGTCACCGAAAGACAACGCAATTTCCCAGTGACTGCTGACCTCACTGATCAGCCCGGCCGGGGGTATCTCCTGATCATTTTTTTTGCACTCGCACCGGACAGACGGACAGGCGGACAGACAGAAACAAAGAGATGATGCGCGGCGGGTCGCACGAGGATATTATTATTTGAAATTACAACAAAACCTTGTTTGGGAACTCTTTGAGGGGGACGGGGTGACACGCACCAGAACATTTGGGGTCTACCCCGTTACTCTTGTCATGTATTTACTCGTTATTACCACTTGAGTGGTACGAGCCTCACCAGCCTGCGGGTGCGCGGGATGGGGCTGCTGACCCTGACAACTCGGCTGTTGTTGGGGGCGGGTCATCATCAAATGGGCCAGACTGGGATGATTCGTCAGCCGCAGAAGGATTACCATGATGCAACTGTAAGTATGTACAACGGATTACAGCACAAGGCTGACGGGGCGGGGACACAACTAGTGCTTTTTTGCTCGTATGATTACGAATCATCACCCGTTTGCTCATCTCTCGGCAATCGCCATTATCAACGGCTTCTGGACTATGCCGTGCTGCGATGTCAGATTGATTTGAAATACGGATTGCAAGACCTGGCAACCAGGTCCCCTACAAATCACTTCGCCCACAGCCCAATTTTCGCCGAGGAACAACGGAGTACTAACTCTGCATCCGTAGATCGACCACCTGACAGACGCTTCCATGCAATTCATTGCCTTCACCGCCGTCGCGTAGTGCCAGCCAATGAGAGCACAGGCCTGGTTTCCCCGCAAGATTTTTAAGTTCATTGCATTGCATCGTGACACTACCTGCGCTGCTGCAGGTCCAGCTGGCACTGGGTCGCATTGCATACAGTAGTGAAGTTGATTTTTCTTTTCTCTGCCTTTTCTTTGCTTTTATCCATTGGGCACCTCGCACGCAGGCACGCAGACACGCAGGCACGCAGACACGCAGGCACGCAGACACCAGGCACCAGGCACAGAGTGGCTGCGTCGTGGTGGTGGTAATGGTGGTGGTGGTGTCACCACACATCGTTTGTTGTTTACGGAGGAGTTACGGATTATTCTGCGGTTCTTTTAGGGCTGCATCCCCATTCACCCGCCAGCAGAGCGTCGTTGGCGGGTCGACCATGGTGCAGTGCCGTGCAGTGCCGTGCAGTGCAGTGTTGATTTGCGGTTTGTCTGTGCAAAATTTGACTTTTTTCTGCCGCGGATAACAACTCAAACCTTGGTCTGTAGCTGACGAGAAACGCTCTCCTTCCTCTCCTTCCCCATGCATGTGAAAGATGATGCTGGTGGTGATGATGAGCGCTCTGCCCGATGCGCACTAGTCCTCGGAGAATAACGCATCATTGTGCTGAAACTTGGCACCGATGAAAGTTCCCATCGTCAATATCAAAGTTTGACATCAGATGGCCTCGTTTCATCCCCCAGCGACATGAGGTCCTCATCCACCCCATTACATCACCTCGAAGTAATACGGCAACTGCCGCACTGACTGACACTCGCCAAACTCTAAATAGGCGGCTCTTTCGTTCGATTCGTCCATTCGCGAACTCTTCGAATACGCGCCAATGAGAGGCCGGTCCTGGCTTTCCGACGGCCTTCGAATGGAAACTATCTTCGTTCACACTGCAACTCGGCTTCTGCTTCACGTATATATCCCGTTTTCGTGAGCATGGTGGCGGTCTGTGATGCGTATCACCGCATTCTTGCTTTCAGTATGTATGTGTACCATATCTGCGTCTTGTAGGTTGAGTAGATGGGACACCCAGACTTGGCCTGGCAAAAGGGGTCTGTCTCTGTCTGGTTCCTTCTCAACGCGCCACAAGGCAGCGCCACAAGGCATGCTCTTCCCCCGCTTCGCTGGCGGGGCCGGCGCCACAGTACACTAATCTCATTGTCACGCAGGTGCCGGTGCCCAGCCGTATTGATTAACATGTGGGCGACACTGAACAATAGCGACCGGTAAGCCTAATCAGGCCTAACGGATTAACGAGTCGGGCCCACCCACCGGATATCGGAAACGAAAATTTCTGGGGCGAAACGCGCGAAGTCTGCTTGATACTAATAGTCCGTAATCCGTACTCCGTTTTGACTTTCAACTCAGAGAGCGCTGTAATGGGCAGAGAGGGGGGGGGGGAGAGGGGCGCGTCGTTTAAGCCCCCGGTGCCCGTTTCTTTCTTGACACTCTGCCCGTTTGGTATCCCCCGTATATACAGAACTTTACAGAATGGTAATAGTTTGCGCCATGACGCGTCCATTCGTCCTGCCGGCTCCACCATGCCCCCCCACCTCGGAACCAAAAAGAGCAGATCGACCAGACTGTCCTCGATCCACGCCCTCCACAGAGAGGAAAAGCAGCTAGCAAAGTTCAAACATGCTGAACGAACCATTTCATGCACACCACATAGCAAGCCGCACGAAACAACCTTTTTTTATCCTTGGCGGAGGAAAAGAAAAAGTTTGTTCTGTACAGAACAGAACTAGGAAGAAAAAAAAGTATGCCCGAAAACTCTATGCTGCCGTTTCCCAAAACGTCGGTGGCGTACGTGCTGCGCGTTGTGTGTCCCCCCTCCCCCCGCCCCTTGCATTGGCATGCGGCAAAACAACAGCCAGAGTGCATTTCCTAAAACGGCAGTCTACGGTTATCCATCTCGATGACAACCTTTGGAGGTCTTGCGCTCGGTCGCTTCTCAGGCGGAATCGCATGTCACGAATCTATAATACTCGAACGCTTCTAGGAAAGTATATCGGTGAGATTTCCCCTTTTTTTTTTAGAAGGAATATTTTATCCCAAGTACCGCGCAATATGTAAGTGCACATGTCAAACCGGACTAGAAATCCCCCCCCCCCCCGGCCTGGGAACCCGAGCAGAGAAGCCCCGTAAGCGCACACCCCCGTTCGCGCGCAATCTAATTGGCTAGGCTCAGCCAGTCTCGGGTCTCCGGGTAGCGTCGTTCTATGGCTGGGAGGGCCCTGCCTGCGATGGCGCTCGAGCCAAGGTAGAATGCCATCATAGTTGGAGATGCACTTGCACTACCCTTATTATCAACGCTGCGCGTGCGCGGCAAAGGCTGCCTCGCTAATCTCGATGGGAAAAGATGATTGAAACAAACGCTCATGTATGGAGAAGAAACCGCCTCCCCCCCTCCCCCCAGAACGAAAAAATATACATGGCTCGCGCCTTGGCTCTCGATTGCGTGGTGTGAAGCTCGATCGATCTGATCTTGTTCTACTTTTATTTCCATCCCGCCCCTCCCCAAGTCGCACGGCAACGTCATTGCACGGCGCCGATGCCTCCATCAAGACAGACATAGTCCGCGCACGTCGTCATTGAAGCGGCGCCGCCCCCACCCCTGGGCTTCCGAGAAGTCCGAGGCCACGCTCGCTCTGGCTCTGGGATAGACAACACCATCTTTGATGTCTGATGCCATACTGCGAATCTCGATCCATGATGCACGTTGGGAAACAACAATCTAGCACAATGCTCCTCTTTCCTCTTTGTTTTGCGCAAAACTGCATGTGCGGTTTCATGGCTATTGCTCTCATCGTGATGGCGCTGCATACGCGGCCGTCTGAATGTCCACCGACGCTGTCTTGAATTAGGATCGTTTAGAAACAGAACAACCCGTCGCTGGCCAGAGAGAGTGCTTGCTTGCAGTATTCCGCCGAGTTTTGTCCCTCACAACGCCGACGCCGCCTCGGCACCCCGTCGATGAATTTTTTCCATCGCCGCCCCCAAACAAACTCGTCATACTAACAACGCAAGGGAGAGCGGAAGAGGCTGTGAGACCTTTTCTTTCACAACCCATCACATACATCCTTTCGTTGACTCTATTTTCTCACCCGGTGTCTTGATATTCGCTTGGATCGAACTTTCCACGGGCCCATCGGAGGTTTCCACCCATCGACGACATGTTTCCCCGTCTCCCGACCCCCGAATCCACTCTCAACGTCAAGTCGTGTGTCTGACTTCAAACGAGGGAGAGAGCAGCACTTCATGTCGACGCCTTCGAGACTTCTTTTTTTTATTTCTGGGTTTTCACAAAGCCCCGTTGACACGCCCGGAGCATTGTCCTGTCCCACTAGCATGGCCCTGTCAAAATTGGCCGTTTTATTGCCCATCTCTGTCTCACCCCATCGATGCGTGTGCCTGGCCGCCATCCCAACGCGACATGTTTATTTTGACGCGTAAAACAGTCTCTTTACCGCATGTCATCGAGCCCTATGAATTATGAATACACACCCAGGTTGAATTTGCTTTTTTTTTCTCTGGTCCTTGGCCACACTTCCGGTTATATCCCAGAGAAAATGGAAGCAAGGGAGACTCTTTGTGAGATCAACAGTCCGTTCAACGACCGTTGCGCGCTGCAACAAAATGACGTACTTGGCGCATGCCCGGCATCTCTAGAATATACCTGATATCGGCGTGAGATCCGCAAGGCAGTTCTTCAGTCAAGGGCGAGAATGAATACCACCCAACCCCCAAGCGCGATCAAATCCTTCGCCCCAGAACAGCTCACCCCGAGCGGGTTTGACAGAGAAAAACACCTCTTGCATCATAGTATGCCGTCGCTTTCTCCCGGTAATCGCTCAACGCGCTTCTGCTCCCAATCATCGAGATCTCGTCCTGCTAGTCGCTGCGCGATTTTCACGAATTCCGCATCAGCAAGCAAAGTTACTTCTCTTCTGGTTCGCACACTCGCCCGACCTTCTCTCCCCTTGCACCTCTGGTCGCGATGAGAATGGACGCGGGAGGGAATCATTCCGTAGAAGGCGGCTTTTGCGCATGATGATTTTTTTTTCGCGACTCGGCGCATCTGTCTGCCATGCCGAGGGGGAGAAAGGGAAGGGAGTTTTGATCGGCTTTCGGTAACGACGACTTACGTAGTACTCCTCCTTCATGTCGACCTTGCGCGCCGCCCGTCTGACGCCCAGCTCCTCCTCCTTGGTCATCTGTCGCACTTTGCGGTCGTGCCGCTCGTATCGGATCGCCGTCGCGGGGGTGAGCACGAATGATCCGGCGACGACGACGGCAATGAACGGCAGCCCGAACATGGCGAAGGGGTGCTTGGCCATGAGGCGCCGGTAGTGGGACCCGATTCTGCTGGCGTCGCCCGACGCGCGGAATCTGTTGCTCTGGAAGGTCGGCATCGCGTGCGTGGTGTGGTCGTTGGTTGTTTTCGATTCGATCAAATGTGCTTGTCGAACTTTGTCCTTGGAGCCAGGTGGTCCGTGCGTCTCGAAGCTTGCGGTTTCTCCGAGGTCCCACATTGGTGACGTACGGATTATGTAAAACGGCATGGAAATTCCCGGAGCAACCATGTACATATCATTCAGCCAGTGACTACGCAACTCCAAGTATCGCGCAAGTATATTATTGACCTACTGGAGAGGGTGAAATCAGTATTGTCTAATTCGGACACGAATCGAGTCATCACACAGATGAGAGTCAAATGCAATCCTTCGGCAGTATCAATCTATAGGGTATGCCAATCTTTTCGATAACCCCTTCCCTCACAGGAGCAAAACATCTATCGATGAAACTGCTCCCAATTTCCGATTACACTGAACAAGTACTGCGTCCCGTGAGAGAAAAAGTTCCATCGTACAAGCCCGAGCATCATCTCATTCGTCATATTGAACCGTTGGGGAAAAAGGCTGAAAAATTTACTCAATCACCACAACCTCCTCTGGTAGTAAACCGGTCTGTCCACCTGCGCCAACCTCTGAATCTCCTCTCTGATGAGCTTCCTACGCTCTGCCCTGGTAATGGGGAGGGGATTTTTCGCCAGCGGATCAGGGTGGTCGACGCCCCAAGCCTGCCGAGCAGCCTGTGTCTTGAGCGTGCTTAGGATACGCAGTTGCTCCTCTGTTGCTGCCCCCCTGCCCTCGGGGTCTCCAATTGGTGCTGCCTCTTCCTGTTGGGTTTCCGGTTCCCCGTCCGTCAATTTCGCCGAGTTTGTGTCTTTTCCCCGGACGTCGGTCTTGGGCTTGGGCTTGGGCTCGGCTTGGCGAAGCTCATATTTCTTAGCTAGCTGCTCCTTCTCGTCAACGTCCGCTTGACTCTGCCCTACTATGATAGTCCCGTCCTGGAGCTTGGTTGTCTCCCGCTTGAAGTAGCTCGGGAGGTATGCCTTGGGCGATGGTCGAGAGTGGCCTGGGCGTATAGCGACGCGGAGGTCTCGGAGGGTACGTTGCTGGAGAGCATAGCCGCTGAGGAAGAGCGCCAGTGTAAACAGGATCACTAGGAAAAAAAAGGAACAGAGTCGGAAAAAAGTATTAGAACTTTGGTCGGGTCTCACGTCTTTTAGAATGCCAGACGGACCATGGGGTTCGGGCCGTGGCATGTCATGTTCTTACCGACGCAGATGGACACGAGGGCCGAAACCTCGGATGAGGTGAGGAGCGCTTTTCGCATTTCAGTTCTGGAGAATCAACCAATAAGATAAGTTTTCTTCGAGCCGGCCAAGCTATTTGAATAAGAATAAAAATAAAAATAAAAAAATTCCAGCACAATGGTTTTTTTCAGAGTTTGACAACTTCTCGTCTTGTTCGATCCAGGATGTCACTTCAATGCCGTCCGTTGCCCGCCATTTGCAGCCCCACCAACCGTTGGCACAGCAACAATCTTATCGAGCGCATCTTCCCCCCCCACCAAAAAAAAAAAGGCAGCGAGAAAATAAAGCCATCTCCCAGCTGAGCCGGCAACATCCCGCCGCAATCATCACCCAACCCAACCGCCCATGTCCAAACGCGACACCATCCACGCCGACGCGAGTCGCTTCCTCGACGAGCGCGGCTCCAGCGCCGCACTCGCCCCCAACGGCCTCAACCCCGCCACCATAATGGAAAAGGCCGTCAGGGACCGCATCATCGAGTCCCACTTCTACAAGGAGCAGTGCTTCGCCCTCAACGAGGCCGACATCGTCGACCGCGTCGTCGAGCACGTCTCCTTCATAGGAGGCACCTACGGCGATTCCCAAAAGCCCAGTCCCTTCCTGTGCCTCGCGTTCAAGCTCCTCGAGCTGGGGCCCAGCGACGAGATCCTGGCAGAGTACTTGTCCTTCGGCGGCGAGCAGTTCAAGTACCTGCGGGCCCTGGCCAGCTTCTACTTTCGCATGACCAGGCAGGCCAAGGATGTATACGAGACGCTGGAGCCGTTCCTCGAGGATCGCAGAAAACTGAGACGGAGGGGGAGAAACGGGACGTCGCTGACGTATGTGGACGACTTTGTGGACGACTTGCTCGTCAAGGAAAGGATCTGCGCGACGAGTCTGTGGAAGATGCCCAAGAGAGAAATCCTGGAAGATTTGGAACTGCTGGAGCCAAGAGTGAGTCCGCTTGGGGACCTGGAGGATATATTGGGTGAAGATGAGGAGGAAGGGGTGGGTGCGCGGGGCGGCGATGACGAGCATAGGAACGGCCATGGCGATGGCGATGACGACCAGGGAGAGGGAGAGGTAGAGGTTGATTCTATGCATGTCGATCGCGGGAGAGGCAGTGGTTGGAGCGCGTCGCGGTCACGGTCGCCTTGAACGCTGCAGGACGACATTTACAAGAAAAAAGACAACGATGCATCCATGGCTTGTCACGGAGCTACTTCTCACGGGACTTGGGCAGGTTGCTGCCACGTAATGCGCTGGCATTGACGGACATGTATCGGTAACGAAGGAGAATATGCCGCGAAAGCGAAGGCACGCCGAGACGTGCGAGAAGGGACACAACAAGTGGGTTCTGTTCGTCGCCGCCACTCCATACCAAGATGCTGCTGTTCATCGCGGACTCTACCGATTTTGCGATATAAACTTGAAAAGGCTAGACCCAGTCTCGACAACAGAATTCGGGAGATAGAACGAGCTATTCGCGCATGTACACATTGTAATTCTGCTGTGTAATGATACGTAACGAATCCTCTAATGTGGCGTCTCTGCCGCTACGGCAGATTTTAATCTTTCCGCCATGCCCAACAGCCGCTTGTCATCCCAATATTGTCCAATCAACTGTAACCCTAGCGGTAAGGCGCTCTCTGCCACTCTTGATGGCACACTCACGGATGGCAAACCGGCCAAACTGGATGGAACGGTGAACACATCGCCCATGTAAGCTTCCAAGCTACTTTTTGACAAAACGTTGCTTAGCTTTGGCGCAAAAAAGGGCGTTGTGGGTGATAAAAGAAAATCCACTTGCGGCGGTCCCTTTTTATCCTGCAGGTCTGTCTCGGCGTCCATGTCGCTCAGGTCAAACTGCGTGGGTTCGTAGAGCGGGTTCTCCAACCGGAAGACTTTGTCGAAATCCTGTCGGATGAGGCGGCGGACCTTTTGGGCCTGGATGAAGTAATTGTCCATGGCCTCGCAGCTGAGACTGTAGGTTCCCAGCAAGATGCGACGCTTGACCTCAGGACCAAACCCTGCTCCGCGGGCTTCCGAGTACAACGTGTGCCCTTGGGCATCGCCATGCTCTCCTCGGACGCCGTATCGGACGCCATCATATTTTGCAAGATTAGAAGAAGCCTCGGCGGCGGCGAGGACATAGTATGCGCAGAGTGACTCCTTGGTGGAGGGCAAGGACACGGGCACGATGCTGGCGCCTAGTTTCTCAAGAGCTGTCGCCGCCGCAGCCCAGCCTTTGCGAATTAATGGGTCGAGCTCTGCGATGTTATACTCGACTGGGATTCCGATGGTCAAACTCGACATGGCTTCCAATGCATGGGGGCAGGCTGCGGCGCATCTCCGCCGAGATGCCGCTGATAATGATGTTGGATCACGCGCATCGTGTTCCTCGTCCAAGTTGGTATCTACTAGTAGGTCAAGAATAGGTTTCGCCTCTTTTGCCAGCATCCCCACTGTATCCAAGGAGTTGGCATACGCAAAGACGCCGTATCGCGAAATCATTCCATAGCTCGGTCGGTAACCCACGGCTCCTGTGTACGATGCTGGCAGGCGAATCGAACCACCCGTGTCTGTTCCCAGTGCAATGTCCGCGTCTCCTAGCATGACAGCAACTGCGCTACCTCCAGAGCTTCCGCCGGCTGAGAGGGGTTCATCCGTAGACAGCTGGCTGATCACTGGACCGTGCATGGAGTTTGTCGAATGTGATCCCATGCCAAACTCGTCCATATTGGTCTTTCCGACCACGGTGGCGCCCCGCGCTCGGAGCTGTGATACTATGGTAGCTTCATACGGGGATTGGTGCGAGCGGAGGATCGGCGACGCACATTGCGTTGGGAATTCGGCGGTTGCGATGTTGTCCTTTACTGCCAGCCGGAAAGGCTTCGCATTGGGATGGCTTGGAGGAGCAGGCGACGAGGGTTCGATCCGGTCTATTTCTTGTCAGCTACTACGTCCGTGCTATATCGTCCGGCAGCAAGGGAAACAAGGTACGCACCACAATTGACGAAATGGTTACAGCTTGCGCTTTTCAAGCGACGTTGTGACGTTCCATATGACCGGTATCGTCGCCGGGAGCTCAGCGAGCTTGTTGTACATGGCCCGAGAAGTGCCTCAGGTGCTCGCACATGCGGATGGAGGCCCGCACAGCGTATGCAAACTGCCCTCATCGCAGAGCCGGCGAGATCAGCTACTGCGTCAGCTACTGCGTACTGCTCGAGTTATCGCAGGGCTGGTAGTTGGTTGTGGCTACGATGAGAGCTGAAGGTGACCGGATGGATCAATCAATGTTCAATGTTGCGCATTTCTCAAGGCCAGGCCCATTTTTGCGGGAAGGAGCGCTGCGTGTGCTTGTTTCCCTGTTTCTTCTGTATCACCTTAATCACCAGCCTGGATAGCCCCATGCATGGGCCAGACAGCTGTCAACTGGTCTGTCGGGCAGCTCTTCGGTCTGTTTTTGTTTTTACGTCAACCAGCATTCACTTGACAAGATTCCCCATGTCTGCGCCAACATCACCACAACCTCGACCTGTGCACTGCACTTTCCTTCCAATGATCTCATCCGCAAGCTTTCCATAACAGCCTTGGTTCCGGCAGGCTTCAACCTCGAAAAACAACCATGCCTTCCAAACGAGAGCTCCAGGACCTCGACGAGGGAGAAATTTCCGAACCTGGCTCCAAGAAGCGAGCAAAGAGACAGACTGGCGCCACGCCACGCCATCAGCACCAAAATTCGTCAATAGATCCTACTTGGGGCCAGAAATATGTCTTCTCAAGCCTGGGAGATGCCACCACCATACCTTACGGCGACGAGTCGGACTTTGAGGATGATGCCGACGCCATGGCCTATCTGCACTCAGTAAGGTAAGCTGCATATGCAACCCCAAGCTCGCAACTCCCCGAACGGCATTCTTTTTTCTCTTTACTGAACGTGTAAAAAAATGTTATTCTGTATTTTAGATGATGCTGATATGGTGAGTATGTAGAAAAGAAGCATACAACATCCCACACCTGCTCGTCGCTCCCAAGGTCCAAATCGGTCCACAACTCCCCCCAGATCTACAAAATAACGACCGAGACAACGACGACGACGAGATTGATGATGGTCTTGAAGCTGTTGCTCCGATCGCATATACCAAAGAAGTCATGCAAGGATATTACGACGATGGGGCCTACATCGCCATGCCCGACGAAGACTGGAAAATCCATGGCGAAGACGGAGAACTTGACAGTGATGTTGAAGGTGATGCTCGGATACAACTTCTTCATGAGTCCTATTTTGCATCATTGATAAAGAAGTATGCCCGTTTACGTAAATTGTTGCATTCCAAGCCCCCCACAGATGCGGCAAAGCGTTTATCGTCTACTCAAGTCACGCACGCAGCCCCCTTCGGACGCAACTCCAACACCAACAAAGTATGGGCAAACCTTATACGCAAAACCGACCCTCACCCAATCCAACTGGCACTCATGTCCAAAGAAACAGTGATTCTGATCCTGCGCGTCCTCATAGGCGGCAACTTCCTACAACGCGGCCATACACTTTCTGAGCGAACGACCCGGTGGATCTGGGGATTGCTGGCAAGACTACCGGAGCGCGGTGAGCTCAACCACACTGAGATAGGATGGGTACGAGATCTTGGTCGTCGTGCAGTGCTGCTTGGCATAAGCCTGGAGGAGATGGCTATTATGCGAGATGCGTTACCAGATGGAGAACTTGGCGTGAACGAGGACGCTGATGCAAGTAGCATGGATGAGGATGCATTGTATGTGAATGGGCAAGATGCAGAAGAAGAAAACGTCGCACATGGCGACGCCCCTGAAGATGGTCAGCACACCGCGGGTGATGATGAGAATCCACACGTTGATGCCACGAATAACGCGAATGGAGATGAAAACGGGGAGGAGGGCGAGGTCCAAGAACAGTCCGTGAATGGAGACGATGCAGCCATGGAAATCGACTCCGGCTCAGAAGATGGCGAGGCTCGAGACGAGCATGGTGATCTCGAAGCCGCCAAAAGAGGTCTTTTAGCAAGGCTAAACGATGAGTCAGATACAGAGGAGCAACGGGAAGAAAACGAGGCGCATGAAGAGGCTAGAACACGGCTTCGTATGAATTTGCGTGCTACGCTCAGCATGATTTTGACGGTCGCGGGAGATTTCTACGGACAACGGGACTTGTTGGAGTTTCGGAACCCTTTTCTGGGCTTGTGAAATGGAAACGCGACATGGCATCTGTGGCAATTAGGAACAATAATTTGCATTCTGACAGCGTATCTTGATAGATTTTTATGTATATTGGCGACTACGTTGTAGTTCGACGGAGCTCTTACTGAATTTTGCAGCTGAGCTCACGTAAAAAAAATGAAGCTTTCAAGAACATACCATACTTGGCATCCCTGGTTGACTGACCTTGGCTCATTCTGAGGTTGATCTCTGCCCAACTCCAAACACGTGGGGGACAGCTCGAGAAAGAAAAAAAAGAAGAAAGCAGACTATCCACCCAACCAGCCATCCGTGGCTCACCACCAAGCTCTTCTTACATTAAGAATACACCCAATAAGCCGAACAAGATCCTGACATGTGCCGGCACAGTAATACAATAAATCTTGAACGGAAAAGGAAAACCCCAAAATCAAAAGAACACTCATGACATATCCATCTCGCGAGCCTCCCCGAGAACAAGAAAGTCAGCATCCTCAAAGTCCCCATCCACAGCCATGTTCTCCTGATCGATGCCCTTGAAGGGGACGGCGCTCTTCCTCGCGCGGGACCTAGGCACGGCCATGACGCGAGAAGTCCGCCATTCAGACGGCGCAAAGCTTCGTGGACTGACTTCCTCATCCCACCCCTTGGATGGCTGCGTCAGCATGGTCGGCTCGTCGTCACGGTCGTTGTCATCATAGACTCGCTTACGCGACGATTTAGACACGTTGCTCTCCACGCTCTCCTGAGACAAGGTCAGCTCCGGAACGGCATCCAGGTCTGGGACCTCGTCGTCGTCGTCGTCGTCACGCGCAAGCGCGGGCTGGGAGTCGAGACCCCCGACTTTGTTGATGCCGCAAAACGGGACGAGTTCCCTTGACGAGGCGCGCAATGCGGATGCCCGCTGCGGCGGGGGCGTGTTGTCGGTCCAGAGCTTGAACGCGCTTGGCCCGCAGGTCTTGTAGCCTTCCGGGACGGACTTGCGAATCCGCATGCCGACGGTCAGGAGGTTGGCCTGGACGCTGGAAGGCAGCAATGGCTGGCGGGAGGTCTGCGCCTCGGGCGGAGCCGCTTCGTCGCCGGCTGCGCGGGAGGGGAAGAAGGATGTGATTTGGCGCTGGGCAGGGTCGGCGGAGGAGCCTGCGAATTGGCGCTTGGTTCGTGGAGTCGACATGGTGAAGGATGATGATGCCCGGGGGGGTCTTTTTTTTCTTCTTCTTCCAGGCGAGATGAGGGTTTGCTGCCTGGATGCCAGTGATTGCGGGTGTTTACGAAACGAAGGATCTGGACTCTGTCACTTCTATGCTGTCAAGTAGGAAGATGCCATGGGCTGTGATCCGTATGCAAAGATGAGAAGGCGAGGAAAGTTGCCTTGTTTCGAGGGGACAGCTGTATGTTTCACCCGCTGACGTCGGGATGGATGTGCGAGACGCTTCCTACAGGTCCGTGTCTCTATCGCAGGAGTTTTTGTTCCTGGTTCCTGAGTGGGCCTGACGTCGGCTTCGGGTTAGTGCGCATGCCGCTCTTGCTTGGGATCCGCTTGGTACCTGGGTAGGGAGTAGGCACGTAGTCCGTAATAAGTATTGCGAAATTGACGATATGAGAACGCAATGAAGAATAGTTTTGGACCAGGGGGTCGGGCTCTCGAGAAGAAATTGGAAAAAGGATTCATGACTGCAACCTCAGGAAGTGCGCTCCTGCGTAGGGTTGGCAAAAATATGACGGTTAAAAATAGACACACGTGCCCACGGCCTGGATCGAACAGACGACCTTGTCATTACGAGTGACACGCTGTAAAGTGTTAGAAACTAGAGACGCAGAGAGTCGTGAGACGGCCAAGGACTTACCACTACCACTGTGCTACGGGGGCTAGGTCTTCCGCCATTTCTGGTGGGGTTGCCAAATCGAGGAGACATTTTGTCTTATACTGTAACATCTCAACGAAGCCGTAAGTACCACCCCAAGTCGTTTGAAAATTAGGGAGGTGACAAACTTTTCTTCCAAGTGCTTTTTTTTTTCCTGCCTGGGAGATTATCAAGTTAATCAACTGTTGACTCTGCTCGATCCTCGGTCCACTCCGTTGGCGTCGTCATTTCTTTCCTGTTTCGTTTTCGCCTGTCTTCATCCTCCTCTGCCACACGTGAATAGCGCTAGAAGTCTCCTTGCATTGCACGCTTCCGCAAGTGCCGCAAGTGAAATAATACTACGTACTCGGGGGGATGTGCGAGCATAGTGTATTAATATACCTATTGCGGAGTACTTCATAGTATTTAGATGTTTGCCCCGTGGTCGCTGAATGACTGCTATTATCCATCCGGGACGAGAGTAGAGCGACCATTAGTTAAGCAGACCACTTCCGCTCTCACTACACAAAGTCTCCATGGGACTTGACATATAGTGAGCGAGCATGAGAGCATACGAAAAAAAATCCGGAATTTGTATTTTTTTTGACTCAGAAATCACAGCTGCTCGAGATAAAAGCGGCGCTGCTCAAGCGGAAAGTTACGCCTCGAAACCAAACGCGCGTGCCGAAGCGCGTCTGGATGTGGCGTTTTCGTGTATAGTGCTCAGCCCCGGGTCCGTCCAGTAATACGAAGGCGAGCGAACCGGGAAGCAAGTCGACGCCGATTTGGCTCACTGATTTTCGGCGTTTAGGGTAGCTGCTTTTGCAACGACGTCTCTACGCCGGAAAATCTTGAGTTACCTTCCTTGTCGAAAAGGGAAGGACGAGAATAGAAAGACAAATCGGGAAGTGAAGCTTGGTTTTCTCATGTTGTCGTATTTGATTCATAGTCTCCAGAGCGTCATGGTCGGAGAGGGTGAAAACGTCAACCCTTTCTGGAGACATGGGACTTATGCAGATTTCCCATCACAGCGTCATCAATTCATCCTACGTAATAGACTATGGATTTGAAAGAACAGTAAAGAAAAAAAAACCGAAAGCTCACATAGTTCACGGCACCATTCCAAACCAGACCCTTATCTCGACAGAAGTAGCCATTAACAACCCTTGAAAAACAATCACAAGTCAGACGACGACTTACGCCATGAAGGGGACAGAACTCCACCCGAGAGACATCAAATTGAGGACGTAGGCCCATACCCCTGGCACCGGCGTTCAAACGCGTGCTAACAATACACACATACTTGGTGCAAGGTTCGACAGCGATAGCGACAACTCGTGCTTTGGCGGTGGAGAAACTTGGTCTAATTTGCCTGAAATGGGTCTCGATGTCATGTCGTGGATGGGAAAATTGCCACCCAGTTTGGCTGATCGGGCTTTAGCTGGTACTGATCATAGTAGATTCGGAGCACATTGGCTGGTCACTCAGTTTACCGGCTCTAGTTCCACGACATGGGATCAAGTCATTTGTTATTCCTAATTTTGGTGCCGTTGACACTCGTGGTCCATATGCGCAGTGAGTCAAACTCATCGTCCATCACACATAGCCTGGCTACAAAGTCTGTCACGACAGTCACACGATACAGGCGACAGCGAGTGACAATATTCGTGGAAACTATTTGAATTTTCGCAAGCATTGTGCCTAACCTCCGCTACTCAGAGCACTTGGGTATGAAGCGATCCTCAAACCAGCGATTCCACGTCCTCATATCCAGTTGGTCATCCAGACCTCCCTAGACACTCGTGAAAAGCCCTTCTCCAGCTATCCACCACTGATGCAGTGCTTTTGTTCCTGGTTCAAAGACGACTCTTTGGTACAAGCGCGCGTAATGAAAAAAAAAAAACGAGATGAATGATGTGCCATGCGTGATATCCGGAGACCCCAAACGCCCCTGTTCGTGGGCGATTCCATCTTCTATCTGCAAAAAAAGAGTTTGAGATTATTTTGTTCGCAAAGGTGTGAGTAAGTTCGTACCCACGCCCATTTGTCGAAGGATTTGGATGCTTTCGTTCTGCAGATCCGAGATGCGATCACCATGAATGAACCGTAAGAGTCATGAGTACCCGAGGAGAGAAAACCGAGCGGTAGCAGTCTACTTTCTTCGGAAAGAGCAGCCCTCGGTTAATCTGGCCTTACCACCGGTAGGCTGGCACAGGACGGTGGTGCAGCCCTGGCAGATGACCACGGTCTGGGCGTGCGAGAAGACGGTGGTGATGGTGAAGCAGCCGGGGCACTTGACGTCCATGAAGAAAGATCGAGGGGCGGGCACCAAGGTCTATAGAGGGGTTTCATGTTGTTAGAGTCGATGTCTAATGGTAGTTGATGTGAAGGCGGCGCATGTACAGGCGTCGTGAAATGGGGTTTGGACGATGCTTCGATGACTTGTTATGATCGTACCTTGAGCTTGTGCTTCTTGGCCTCGGCGGCCGGCGAGGGGTTCAAAAGATCAACAGCGAGAACCTGCACCAGTCATTGTTAGCATGATTTGAGTTTCCATGAATATTTCGTTGTGCGAAATCGATTCCTGAACTTCCGACCGATAGCACTTCACTCCAGTGACTCGGAGGGTATGTGTCGTCGGCGGTGTCCATTTCTCTCCTCATTCGCACGTCGTTCCAGGGGGGTTATTCCATCGTTGGCCGAGGCCTGTGGAGGAATTTTTGTCGCTCACCATTTTGACTGATTGTTCGAGGATAACTTTGCCGTCGATGTCTTGCGAGGATTGAGAAACTTGACGAAATCTGGCGGCAGATTTGAGGCTCGCGAAATGCGTGAGAGGTGTTAAGCGAGAAAAGTTCAGTGCACTTGAGGGGGAAAAACTCGTTTGCCTCTTGCAAGGAATTTGGTCTGAAGCGGACTAGCGGGATAGGGTTTTCTGGCCCAGCACCACGTGATGCGGATATCAGAGTTGTCTGATTGGTGTAAGCTGGGTACAACGAGATATTGCAAGAAGGGGCCCACAAGTTCTTGTATTTTGTGCAGGCGGTGGAGAGCCTTGTGCAACTTATGCCATCCTTGGCCATGGTCCTGTAATATGGGGCGATTGAACCCATCAGCCTGGTGCTCCTAAGATGCTCGTCGTTATTCCATCAGGCTGCCATTTGTGAATCTGTGGTCCTGTTGCCTTGGCTCTTCAGTCGTTTTGCCTTCGAATTAGTTTGGGCCGGACGTTCTCGAGAAGCTCGTTTGCCATAGTTTATTTCAGTATGGCGGCTCCTGGCGATCAGCGAATTGCTGTTCCTATTGATGACCCAAATGCAGATACAGAGTGGTAAGTACCCCGCGATGGCACCTCGATGTAGAAAGTGCTGACTCGTACAGGAACGATATTTTGCGAAAACATGGAGTCATTCCAGAAAAGCCGCCGAGCCCTACTCCTATGATTGAGGAGGCGATTATTGAAGGTCGAAGATTAGCGCACGAAAATCGACTCGAAGGAAAGGATCTGGACGAGCTTGATGAATTAGAGGATTTGGAGGACGAGGAGTTCCTGGACCAGTATCGGCAAAAGCGCATGGCTGAGCTCAGCAGTCTTCAGAAAAAGTCAAATCATGGTAGTGTCTACCCGATATCGAAACCAGACTACCAGCGCGAAGTCACAGACGCTTCTCAAAAGGGACATGTGTTCGTCAACTTGACAGCTGGCACCGGAACGAATGTGGAATCAAGAGTCCTTTCGGAACTTTGGCGGCAAGCTGCCAGGGAGTACGGTGACGTCAAGTTTTGCGAAATCCGCGCGAACCAGGCCATTGAGAACTACCCGGACAGGAACTGCCCAACTATACTGGTGTACAACAAAGGGGACATTGTCAAGCAAGAGGTCACCCTGATGACACTCGGTGGTGTTCGAACGAACATGCGACATATTGACAACTTGCTTGTCGAGGTTGGAGCCGTTCCCGAATCGGATATGCGTGTAATCAAGAGGAGACAAGCCGCCGAGGAAGCTGAAGACGAACGCTTGGCTGGGCTGGGCAAGAGTATTAAGACTGGCGCAGTTGGAAGATCAAGAAATGATGGCGAAGACGATGATTGGGAATAAGACACGCCATGAAAAAAAAGAATAAAGAAATTGTCATACCTCAGCGAGAGACGCAGCGTAAAACGAAACCCCAAAGCCATATATGATTTGTACCAGCAACTCGCGATTGGCTGCGCATTCGACAATATTGGAGTCCGAGAGCTCTGCCTGATTTACGAAGCTTGCAAGAACACGAATCGATACAATCTTGTGAAACGAGTAGTCGCTCCTTACGCAGCAAGCAAATGCTCTCTCATCTTCGACGACAAGTCTCATCAATTTTTTTGGCTCTGGCTCATGAACATGTATTTTGCCAGCCCCACCATTCGGGCACACGACAGGAGGGGTGGGGCGGTGGGGCGCTGAAGATACACACGGGGACATAATAGGCAGGTAACGCAGATTGGACTGGACCCCGACATCATCCGCGTTCCTGGCGCGTCCCGGCGGAGCTCTCTCTCAACACGCTACATTTCTTCCTCCTTAACGGCGGCTGGTGTCGTCCCCTTCCGTTGCAAACTCGGCCCATACATCGTGCGTGGACTAGGAAACTTTTCATGCAATTTTTTCTGCAATCTGTGGCAAAGTCTTGTCGCAATGGCTGAAGAACCGTCTCTCCCGCGCCTCCCGGCCGTGTCGTGGAATGAGTGCTCTCAGAGCTTCAACAAGAATCCCCGCAAGCGTGTTCGTCATCCGCATTCAGGCGGTCTTTATGACTCGAGCGATCCAGCTGTATTCTCTAGCGATGATGATCCTGGTTTGGATAACTACGTGGAAGGGCGGAAGAAGAAGCGATATGTCGGGACCTGGTTTCAGCAGCAGCCCACGTCATCAGATTCAACATTTAGCGACTGTCTGACATTGCCGAAGCCCAAGAGAGAGCGAAAGCTAGTCCGCAAGTTCGATAGCGGTGTGTATCTTGGGTCCGACGGGTCCGACGACCTAGCTTCAGAAGTCTTGGAGATGCCACTGCCGTCCAAGTTGCCGCAATTGGACCAGCGACCACCAGTACCGACCTTGACGAGGGCAGAGCTTCTCGCGCGGGAGAAGGTTCAAGCTTGTTTAGAGCAAGGTGACGAGACCGTTGACTTTTGGTCGATGGGATTGGAAGAAATAAGCAACGAGACACTCAGCCCGTTGTCAAATTTTTCATGCATACCCATGGTGGCAAAGGACGTCGCGTTCGAGCAGAAGGAACCGCAACTCAAGATATATCTGGCAATGAATCGTCTGAGACTCGTACCCGGAGCTCTATTCGACTTGCAGCACTTGACGATTCTTAGTCTGAGAGGGAACAAGTTGTCAGAGATTCCACCTGCAATAGCGAAACTGTTCAATCTCAAGCAGCTAAATTTGTCGCAAAATCGGCTCCGCTCACTTCCTGCCGAACTCGTCCAACTATTTGATCTTAATTTGAAGGATCTTGTCTTATATCCAAATGCTTTCCTCGAACCAGAGTCACCGATTGACTATGAGTCCGACGAGAACAACCGCTATGAGTCAACAGAAGAACGGTTGGTATCGCATCCCTTGGGTCGAACCCCTCTCCAGATCTCCGACTCTATTGGACAGGTGCTGTCTACGTTTAGATTCCCAGCCTACGGCGCGTCAAACAAAGTAGCTGTGGTGGATGGTGACAAGGGCGAAAACGCGGATGATACACGTCTCCAGGCCAAACCCAGTCGCGTTCCGTCACTAGTTGAAATGGCTCTCCGTACCTGCTACTCTACCAACCAGCTCTCAGAACTGCCGCATTATATACCCGAGGGCCTGTCACATCTTCGTCATCTGTTGGAACGAGCCGTGCGGCAAAAGGAGATGGGAGGGATTGCTTGTACGAATTGCAAAAAGTCGGTTATTGTGCCCACAATCGAATGGGTGGAGTGGCGGGAGATAAGCACTGTCGAGAAAGTCAGCAGCGGCAAGATTGTACGATCCTTGAGCCTCGCAGATGATGAGAGGGCTGTTCCTTTTCTTCACCGGGGTTGTTCCTGGAAGTGCGGGCCAGTTGGGAAAAGTTGATGGAATGAATGCGGTCGGCTAGTCATGAATCTCTCGGCGTTGGCGAAGCATTCTCGAATTTAGCCAAGCATATATGCAATCCAGAACAGAACCACGTATACTGCTACGTATATCTTTCATCGTCTGGAGACTTTTCTGATAGTACCGATGATTATTTATTTCAAATTCTCAAGAACAAGCACTCAGTTCACCAGACATATGTCCCAGTCACACAAAGTGCATCAACGAGTGACTCCATCTCACCAGAACATGGCAAGTATATACTATGAAGGCCCCGAAAAAAGTAACGGGCTGCTCAATTCCTCGTCTTATGGTCCTGTACGATGCCCAAGATGTCTACAAGCCCTTTTAGCTTAAGCTTCACATGGCCAGTTGCCAAAATGAGCCCAAGAGGGCTTGGTCTTTCAGCGCGTGCGTCGGCAGGTCGACAACACGTTCAAGACTTCGCCATGCAGGCTTGCAAGAGGGATCCCGGGCGAGAAGACATGCATTTCGTAAAGTGACTCCAGATGCTCTTTCCTCTCTCAAAAAATGTTTCTCGACAGTTACATACGGATTACTCTTCTCTTCGTTGTCGAGTCCGCATGCCAGCCGTTGCCCACCAACGTCCGACGTCGGCACATCTGACCTGACCGACGACCCGCTTGTTGGCAAATAAACAAACCAGACCAGCCGACTTGCCCTCCCCCCCCCCCGAGATCACCTCAACTCCACCAAACCAGTACCTACGTATCAAACCTACCCGGACGACGATAATCCTTCCTCCATCCCATACGCAGGCCCCTTCAACAAAGGCTCAACCGAGGTTCAAAGAGGCACTTGTGCCCCTCCTCCGGCCATGGCCCCGTCACCTTCGCCCTCGCCCTCGCCCTCGCCCTCGCCCTCGCAGCTGCCGCCCATCCCCTCCTCGCCCGTCTACTCCATCGCGTCGACGGCGAACCCGATGTCACGCTTCATCCTCCCCCTGCCGCCCGCGCCCCGGCCCTCGCACGCCGTCCTCACAAAGTCCGACCTCGAGGCCTCGCAACAGGCCTACTCCGACCTGCTCGCCACGGCCAAGACGTACCGCCTCGCGCTGGCCACCCTCTCCAACGCCGCCTCGCAGTTCGGCTCGGCCCTCGAGGCATGCGCCCGCCTCAAGGAAGCGTGCGCGGAGCCCATCTCTGGCCCTCACGCCCCCGGCGCGACCAGCATGACGGCCTCCTTCACCAACCCTCGCGGCGCCTGCACCGCCGACACGCTCCTCTCCGCCTCGGGCGTCCACCACCTTGTCGCCAACCACCAGCAGATCCTGTCCGAGACCGTCTACCGCTCCTTCGAGGTGCCCCTCCTCCACGACCTGGACAAGTGGCAGACCGTCATTGACGACGAGGAAGAGACCTACCAGGCCAAGATCAAGGCGCAGAGCAAAGAAGTCAAGCGCCTGGAAAAGGAAGGGCTCAAACTCCACAAGCAGCGCCGCAGAGACGTCGCCCGCTTCCGAGCACATCTCGTCGAGCTGACGTCCAAGCTCGACGGCCTGACGACCCTCCACGCCGACCACTCTAGGACACTGCTGCGCGAATCGCAGGACACGAGCGGCCGCATCGTCGACGCAAGCTGTAGCTTGGTGCGAGCAGAGGTGGACATCTTCGAGAGCCTTGCGCGCAAGGGCTGGACGGGCGGCGGCCTAGACGACCTGTTGGAGAAGGGAACAGACTTGTTCGCCACAGAGGACAGCGTCGGCGGTGGCGGCGCAGGCACAGCCGGCGTAAATGGTGTGGGCGAGTCCTCAACCAAGCTGTTTTCCATACTGCCGCCCAAGAGCATCCTTGCTGATTCCGCATCGGAAGGCGGCTCCGCGCGGCCAGCACACGCCCGCGGGGACAGCCTGCTGATGGACTCGGAGCGCTACCAGTCTCTTGCGGCGCTGGCGACGGAGCCGAAGCAGAACGGGGGCGGCGCAGGCGCAGGCGATGCCGATAGCGTGTTCTCATTCTCAGCAGACTTCAACAAGCCCCGTGGTGCCAGGCCCTTTTCTCCCCAGCCCATTCGGAGGATACCCGCCGACGTGACGTTTGAGTCGTTGGGGGCAATGGGTGGACATTCGAGCCAACGTGTCAAGAAGGAGGAGGAGGAGGAGCATGTGGTGGAAGAAGAAGAAGAGGAGGGCGCGAACCGTCATGACGACGACGACGACGAAAACAGGGGCAGGAAGAGGTCGCAGTCGCCTGGTGAGGGGGAACCAAGACATCATGATGGGGTGAGCTCGGCGGATGCATGGGGGGACTAAAGCTCGCGTGACTGAGCCATGAGGCGTTCCGTGTACCATTGACTGTTCTTCTTTGTTTGCATTTGGCCATGTTTACACTACACGCCTTGACTTTTTCTTCTTCCTTGATCATTGGCCGGCGGTAGTCAGTCATGTCAGATTCTCATGACTTGCCTTTATAGTTACATTGCATGGACCATCGCAAGCATGCAGCTCGCAGCTCGCAGCTTTGGGTAATGGGACGTCCCTGTATCGTTAAACAGACCATGATGTATTAATATATCCATCCCTCTTTGTAAGCCGTACAAGCTGGATTTATTCTATAGAAGGAAAAAAAAAATCGCCTGTCGAATCCACCACGTTTTCTGTCTCGGACAACCACGTTGCTTGTTGTCCCTTGATAAGTACCCGACGCCAAGTTAACGCCTTTTGAGATAATGCAGATGATGTGGCCCCAGTTCCAGCTCCTCCCCCTTTTGACGAGGACAAGACGAAATACGAGGCAATAAGTAAATATCCTCGTCATCGAAATGACATGACAAGTATTTTTCCTTGTTCGTCAAATCATGAGTTAACAAAAAAAGAAAAGAAAAGAAAAGAAAAGAAAAACGATGCAGTTGGACAATCACATGCCGCCGCCGCAGCCCGACTGCCTGCTACGCCGCCTCTGCCTTCTTCGCTTCACGACAACTTCAACACTGGACGCCCTCTAGTCATCCTTGTCAATGTTGTACACGTCGCCCTTGAACAGACCAAAGGTTGCGTCGAGCCACCATATGATTTTCCAGTACAAGCTGGCACGGCCCCAGTCAAAGTCGCCCGTCTCGGTTCGGGGCACCTCATTTCCAATCATGCTGCCGCTGAACCATTTCACAAACGGAACGGCATTGACGAGCCGCTGCATGACGGACTGCTGCGGAAGCAGGGCTTGTTCGGCGGGAAGCAGACGGGCTCGACGGGCGGTGGGAATCCGCCGGCAAAATATGCTGTCTTCGTCCTTCATCTCCACCGGCGTCTCGACGCCGCCTGAGCTGAATCCTGGCGCGTCCGTCATGGTGGCCGATGAGTGTGATTGTGTCAGAGTAGCCGTGTCGAGGGTCTGGCTGGATGTTCTCGAATCCGAAGGTGACAGATCCAGCAGCCGGCTGCGGAGCATGGTGGGCATGCCACTGATGCTTTTTCGATGGGGAGTGCCCACGGCCGCCGGCATGCTCTGAGAGCGCTCGTGTCCGCCGCCCATGATGCTGTCCACGTCGGGGCAAGCTTCGTCCTTGGCGGGTGGGATGCCCCTGTACGGCTCGGCGTAGACCAGATAGCCCAAGATCCGTTGGGGGCTTGCATACATGGCTGCGTTGGCGGCCTCGGTGCTCTCAAACGTCACCTTGACCCAATGCTCGCCGCCATCTGCGCGGTTGACCAGAGCCCGTTCATCTGCGCCGAGGTTTCGACGGCGTGTAAAGGCAGGATCGTGTAGCTCCGACTTGTATCGTCGCTGTGAGGCGGGAGGGTCGCGCGGGTAATCTTCCAGTATGGCCCCCGCGAGGTCCTCGTAGTGGGAAATGGCAGCATATTGCTGCGATGGAGAGCGGTAGCCGCGAAGGATGAGCTCGACGGGGGTGGACGGGTTGACCCGCGGGGGAGGAGGATCGTCTTGCATCAAGCCACTGCTTTTGCGCTGATTCGTTGCGGCCGGAGCAGCGGCAGCCGCTTGATTTGACACCCAGTCGCCAAAGAGCTTGTCTGCGGCAGCGAGGGTCAAATTCTCGCGACTTCGGGCAGGTGTGCCGGTTCTCGATCGAGATCGTCTGATAGATTTGCCAAAGGAACCAGTTTCCGCGACATTGCGCCTTGACCTAGTGCTTCCTGTGTGCGCTTCGTGTCTGAAAATCGTTTCGTTGGGTTAGCAGGACGGGGGAGTGAAGAGACTTTTGTGCCCTTGATAGATAGAGCTTGATAGAGGGAAAGGAGACGGTGTGATGACGAACTGGCTGAAATACATGGCGTAGGGACGCTTGATGCCATCGTCGCCGACGTAGCACTCCTCATCGGGAACGTTATGAAGGATGAGCGGAGCCATGGTAAAGGAAGCTGAGGCTCTGCACCTCTGTGAGTAGGGCCAATTGCTGAAGATTGCGACGAAGATGCAGATTCAGATGTGGTGACGGGTGAAGTGGGATTGGCGTCTTGTGTTGTTCTTGGTGTTGTCTGTAGTCAGGGACCTTGTTGAAGATTCTTGACGCTGGAAATTTGGTTGGCGTCTCGCCGCGTCTGGCAGGGCAACTACAACCCCACTGTACATAACTGCTGGGGCAACTGGCAACTGGCAGCTGGTAGCTGGCAACTGGCACGTGTGGGGACCCCCCATGTCATCTCAACAACAACCTCCGCCAAAATCCGTGCCACGAGGGGCCGGCCTTTGGCGTGGGCGCAATTCCGGGTTGGAAATGTTCCTAGTTAGATTTGTGTGTGCTGTTCAACCAAGTAGTATGCATCGGGACAATTTGCTGGATGAATAATGGTACATGCACGTATCGCTTCATAACCATGACATCGTTCTCATCAACAACACAAAACCCATCCATCATACACAGAAACCCACTCCCTTGACCGTATCCCCCTCCTGGTGGAATTCTGCCCCAGGCAAAAGCTCACTCGCCACCCACCTCGCCGTCGTCGTATGCGTGGACCCATTTCCAAACGGCTCATGTGTCTTCTCCTTTCTCGTCCCCGTATCATCCCGCACTTCAATTGTCCCCAGCTTCTCTACCAGGCCGTCCGTTGACTGCGACGAGATCCCGCCCCTCGGAAACGTCGAGAATCCCTCTGCGAGGGCCTGCACGGCAACCAGCTGATCTTGAAGGAACTCATCGACCGTTCCGCCCAGAGAAGTCTCCTCGTACAGCGCCTCGCAGAGCCTCGCACAAGCACTCTGTATGAACTTCTCCCGAGTAGACTTGAGTTTCTTTGGCATGGAGAAGAGCGAGTCTCGGCCCCATCGGATGCCGCCCGGTGAGTGAGCAACGAGAAGGATGGACCATCTGGTGTCGTGACCTGAGTCCTCTACTATCTCGAAGTGGATCTCTGCATCGGGGTATACTTGTCCTAGAGATCTACCAAGCTCTTCTTGGACGGTTTCGTGAGAAGCGCGGGGAGCGATTATGCTTGCATCGACTCTGAGAACTTGATAGGAAGAAGGATATGCAAATCGCGGCGGGGGCATAAACTTGAGCGATTCACCCCTGCGGACAGGATGAACTGCAAGGGCAATATGACCCCGTGAACGGGGTCCTAGGTTCCAGCCCCGCGTCTTCAGCTCCCGTTGGACACGGACTCCGAATCTCTCTTCGAAAACCGGCATGAGGACCTGATCGAAGTATTCGTAGCTCAGCGACCAGTGGACGTTGGTGCCGCCGTATAGATGCAGCACCACGGGCTCATTGGTGTCGTTGCCGGCGAACAGAACGTAAGGGAAGATGGCTTGTAGAATGAGTAATGCGCTCGCGGCATCTGTGTCGGCTTCAATCTCGAAGTTTCTTTGAACAAGCTCCGCAGGAGAGCGCCTGGGCTTGAACGTGAGGTTCTCGGACCCGACGGCGAGGCCATGGACCTCTGCGTCTGTGACTTTGGCGAGCCATGAAAGGGAGGTGACGTGCTGTACTTTGAGACCTGTGTATCTTGTGTCAGAAGATGGACGGCCAGAGACCATCCTGTGCAATCAGGAGGGGATGGTGCAATCTGATGGACTCGACGTACCGCCTCCTCTTCCGCCCCCACGATTGCCTCGGACGTGCTGGATCGTGACGGGCTGGCAAGTGAGTGCTGCGAGGCCGCACGCCAACCGGACGAGCTGGCCGCCGCCTTCGCCCGTTCGCCCGTCCAGTATGATGGGTTCCATCAGGGTGACGACGATTTTTGTGAGGGTTCGATGTGGTCGAGTGACTGACTGACTGACTGACTGACTGAGCCAACCTGAAGTGTGGATTTCACACGGCATCATTTATAGGTGCGTTCTGCCTTGCACACTTGTGAGTCATCCGGCGGGAGCCCTTCGACCCGGCCACATCAACATGGACGATGCCGTGCCCGTAGTTTCGACTCATCCTCTGCTCCCTGTTCTTTTTCAATCCTTCGAAAGAATAACACGACCTACCACGAGAGTAGTAGTAACAAGGCCTGGTGAAACAAGAAAGAAAGAACATAGAGATGACGCGGGATGAGCTGATCAAACGTCTTGCCCGCAGAAGCGATGTCCGTCCGTCCCGATCCGGGTGTCGCCCCGAGTGGTTCCTCTCTGGAAGGGAGGGAGGCAGTTGTTGTTAACTAGGTTCTTTTCTAGCAAAGTATGATTTTTGACGCGGCATCCAAAACGCACGGCGGGTGAGTGAATTACCAGAGTTGAGCACAAAGCAAAACAGATGATGTGACGACGTTGGCGCTAATTTACAAAAGTGTCGTCGTTTTACGGAGTAAAACATGCAAAGTTGCTACCATAATTACTGCATTGGCTACGTACGATACATCGCGCGTGTACTCCGTAATAAAAGCGCGGAGTTGAGCCGAGGCCCCTCCACACACCCCCACACCAAAAAAAAACAAACAAAAAAAGTAAAAAAAAAAAACAAAAAGAACATCGACGGGAGTCGAACTCTGAGTTTTCCAAAGATTCTTTCATCGGAGTCTTTTTGGCCATTCCACGGTAATCTCTGGTAAAAGGCAAGAAATTAGTTCGTTTGGAAGGTCCAACTCCATAAGGTTCAGACTTATTTGAACCTATATACCCCTCGTATCCCGTGCAGCGTTGCACAGTTCATCCACTTCGATGAAGTTCGCGGCTATCATCACCACCCCCAACCCGACACCGTGGCCGCCGCCACGCGAATCAAATATGTTTTCATCACGCACGTAGGAGCATCAGAATCTGAAATGAAATCAAATTCTCACTAGTCGCAACGAAAACGACATGCCTTTTTGATAATCCAATCGCGAAGCGTTGCGTGCCCTCGTCTAGCCGCTAGCCTTGTTCAACAGCAACACCACGGGTTGCTTCCCGTCACGCCAACTGTCAAGAACCCGTGGTGAAACAGACACACAGATTATCTTGGATTGCCCGTGAGTGTCAAAGAGACCTGGTGCGCGGGAACCCGGCCGGGCCTATCCCATCATTCAGTACTTTGGGTTTGCGCTGCTCTCGTATTGTGTAAACGCACTGGCTCGCACTGCACTTATCATCTGATTGCGAATGGGTGTATTGGATATATCATTGCTGTTCGGAGGGAGTAAGCATATAAATACCACTGCGTGCCTGTAGCCTCGTCTTGCATAGGTAACCCGCAGCAGCAGTTGCTGACGCCATTTTCTGTGGCAAAAGGCTGACCTTGTCGGAGACTCGTGTGTGTTCCGACAGGAATATCGTGATACTTGGCTGTGCCATTTACCTGGTGTTGTAGACTGAGTTCATGCTTTGCTGCGAATCCCCTGCGACGTCAAGACATTCTGTAGTTGAGTACAGAATAAGCATGATTGTGTCGTGGGTGGCGCAAGGCAAACTCTCTGCCTGTATTTATGTGTTACCTATCTTACTAGTTAGGTATTACTAGCAACACCGATTTCTTCACAAATCCGATGCATTAGCCACAACGAATGAAATGAGCGTAAAAATATATTAAAATTACTACTAAAGCAGGCGCGCTCTTCTCTTTCCTCCTGCTGTCAGGCTGAGACCCACGGCAAGCTTGATTATCACTAACCATTTCTGAAGCTCCCGAGCTTCTCTTGTTCTTGACAGGCCTGCTTCAGCCGAGTATAGTCCAGTGGCCCGGGGAGCTCCAAGAACCAGTAGTTC
Source organism: Epichloe sp. AL9924 (assembly GCA_000729825.1). Taxonomy (NCBI): domain Eukaryota; kingdom Fungi; phylum Ascomycota; class Sordariomycetes; order Hypocreales; family Clavicipitaceae; genus Epichloe; species Epichloe sp. AL9924. The sequence goes on from JFGW01000115.1 coordinate 40,772, forward strand.
TGCGGCCGGGTTGCGGAAAACGCTTGAATATGTGTTGCAGAAATGATATCAGCCACATCATCCTCTTGGGAGGGCAGGCCTGCCCAATGCAAATCTCTCCACAAGTCGTGATCCGTGTCTTTTGGAAGGTTTGGCAACAGATACTGTCGAATGCAACACGGCCGTGGACCGTTGGGCCTGTTTCGTAAGGTTTGCTAGCACTGGCAAGTTGAATAATTGTCTGACGGTTATCAAGAGACCCTCATGAAGAGCGAGGGATAAAAGCTGCAGGGCCGCTAGTTCGATACGCTGACCGTGGATCTTGACTTGGCTGTCACGGCGTCCAACAAATTTCAGGGAGCCATCAGGTAGATACTGAACGAGATGTCCGGTCCTGTATACGCGTCACGGAGAGCAGTCATGGCCTCTAAAATCCCGGAGCCATAGGGGTCGTTCGATGAAGGTCTGGCGATTTGTTCGTCATCATGTAGATACCCGCGACCGATGGCGGGACCCTCGACAAGCAACTCCCCAACAGCGCTGATGAGAAGTAGTCGAGCGGGATTGTTTCTATCAGTGATCCAGCAGGTTGCGCCACTCGCGTATCCGATGCTCGAAGGACTGGAAACCACCTGATCGTTGACGACGCAGTCTATAGAGCACTCGGCTGGCCCGTATGCATTGTTGAGATGAACCGACTGTCCTCAGGTTTTGATGTTCTCCACCTTGATAGCTTCGCCGCTTAAGACCAAGACCTTGATTCCTTGTTGGGTCTTCTCCTCCGACTATCTCTAACCAAGGCCAGCGCGTGTTCGCCATGTGCCTGCCCCATTTTTGTGCTTGAATCGGGAAAGCAGCCTGATATGAGATTGAATTGAAAAGCGGCTCCCTGCTGAAGCCCAAATCATGCTGTATTTCCGCTAGCGAGCAATGTTGGTGGTCGAGACTGCGAATAAAGTCGCTGTCGTTTCTTTGCAAAATTGACAGAATTGGAAGGTTGCTATCCGACTGTAGGCGACACACCAACAGATTGATGAACAGACCAACTGCATTCTCAATACCCGAGAGCGGAATGTCTCGTCCAGATGTTAGAGAGCCACAGCAAACATCATCTGTGCCAGTGTAGCAACGCAAGACCAGAGCCCAGGCTACCTGTATCACGTTGAAAAGCGTCGATCCGTATGTCTCGCAGAAGGTTCTGACGCGGCGTGAGTCAATGCGTCGAGCCACGGAGTGTAATCGGCCCTCGGAGGATCCTTGTAGCAAGCAATTGTACGTCAGGGCATGATGCAAAGCGGTGGACACTAAGGGGCTCACCTGGCCGGTAGTTCGCGACGAGTCATCTCCAGTGGACTTGGCTCCGGATGAGGCGCAGGCAGTGTTCGATGCTCAACAGCTCACCAGACAAAGTATGACTTGGTAATGATGGATGGGACATCATGTGAGTATGCCTGTCTGTCATGGTCTCATAGACGGCTTCAGGGTAACTATATGAATCGGGAAAAGCGGCCTACAACACCCATCACAGCTATGACGGCCAGCGTACTTCGAGGCTATGAGGAGAACTTGCTTGGGCAACGGAATGGACGACTACGGAGAACATAGATGATAGCAAAGCCGGTGAGTAAAAAGGGTCTTATCTAGCTAGAAAGTCATGTGACTAGGGGGCTCAGCTAATAACCTTACATAAGCAAGCAAGCTAAAGGGGTATAAAAACCATTAACACATAATACTCCGTGCTATTAATTAGGAAATATGCTATATCCCTAATTTTAGAAGACGCATGGGATTTTCTCTCCTTCAATTAATTAAATAACTTGACTAATATTATTATTACCTATCCCCCTATGTACGTGCTAGAAACCCCCACGAAAACTCGAGATGCCCCCCCACCTTCCTGCTTGCCCTCTTCCCAAGAACTCCATTTGCGACCACCGCCTCGTCATGTGCGCCACTAGATGAGGCTCGATCCTTGCTGTCGCGACACATATCCGTCTACCTTGGGCCGCTTGGGGGGCAGGGCGACAGACTCTCAACACGACACGACGCCAGAAAAGGTCCAGTCCCTGTGTCGACCAAACGACTTCTCGCTCGACCCCGCCCCAAACTTAGTTTCCAACGTCTTATCGTCCCACCTTGGACCAGCCCCGCCCGCCGTCTGCGTCGCATTTGGCTAGTCGCGGGCCGTTCGATAGTAACGTAACAACTGTTGCCCTTTTCTTGCTTCCTAACTTTTCATCGCCTCTTCTTCCTACGATGCTTGTATCAGAACTTACCGCATCGGCTGCGGCAAGAGGAGCAATGGGAGCTGTTTTATCAGTCACCGACCCGGGAGCGACTGCTCAACCAGCGCCGCTAGAGAACAGAACTGCCTCGAGCAAGAGTCGTTTTGTGCGAAGCGGCTTGCACAGCTTGGTAAGATGGCAAACTCTAGACTCGGATTCGATCGAACGGGCGAAGCGGGAAAATAAGCTCATTTTCCTGCATGTCGGGTACAAGGCGTGCCATTGTACGTTTCGGCCTGACAAAATCGCCAAGACGATACCAGCTAATTCGCCATAGTCTGTCGGCTCATGGCTCAAGAGTCATTCTCTAATGCGGAATGCGCGAGCGTCTTGAACGAATCCTTTGTTCCCATAATTGTGGATCGAGAAGAACGACCCGACATCGACACTATTTACATGAACTACGTACAAGCAGTGAGCAATGTGGGAGGCTGGCCGCTAAATGTTTTTGTCACTCCCGACTTGGAGCCGGTATTCGGAGGCACTTACTGGCCTGGACCGGGCACCTCTCGTCGAGCCGTTGCCGAGCACGAGGACGAAACGCCGGACTCTTTGACAGTCTTCAAAAAGGTTCGAGATATCTGGCGAGACCAAGAAGCAAGGTGTCGCAAAGAGGCATCGGAAGTTTTAGGCCAGTTGCGAGAATTCGCTGCTGAGGGCACACTGGGAACTCGAGGAATCTGCGGCCCGCTCCCAATCCCAATTGCAACACCCGGCTGGGCGATTCCCACCGTTCCTGAGCTTCCGGCGCAGGCGGCTCAGGAGAAGGACACGCAGGTGTCAAGTGAACTTGACCTGGACCAACTGGAAGAAGCCTACACCCATATCGCGGGGACCTTTGACCCTGTCTATGGTGGTTTCGGTCTCGCGCCCAAGTTTCTGACTCCTCCCAAACTGGCCTTTCTGCTCCAGCTCAACGCTGCCCCATCAGCCGTGCAGGACGTAGTCGGAGAGGCCGAGTGCAGGCATGCTAGCGACATGGCTGTAGACACACTGCGCAGAATTCGAGATGGTGCGTTGCATGACCACATTGGAGCTACTGGCTTTTCTCGCTGCTCCGTAACGCCAGATTGGAGTATCCCCAACTTCGAAACGCTCGTTGTCGACAATGCTCTATTGTTGACCCTCTATCTCGACGCTTGGCGCCTCGCTGGCGGGAAAGTCGAAAGTGAGTTTTTCGATACGCTGATCGAGCTGGCCGAATATCTGAGCTCTGCACCCATCGCTTTGCCCAGCGGCGGGCTGGCGTCTAGCGAGGCTGCGGACTCCTTCATGAGACGAGGAGACAAGGAAATGAAAGAGGGCGCATACTACCTATGGACGAGGCGCGAGTTCGACTCGGTAGTAGATGCGTCGGGCCGAGACAAGCAAATCAGCCAAGTTGCCGCTGCTCACTGGGACGTCCAAGAAGACGGCAACGTCGATGAAGACCACGACGCAAATGACGACTTCTTCAACCAGAACATATTGCGCATCGTGAAGACCCCCGACGAGCTGAGCAAACAGTTCGACTTGCCCCTGGCGACAGTGCAGCGGTACATCCAGACAGCCAGACAGGAGCTCAAAGCCCGACGAGACAAGGAGCGAACGCGTCCCGAGCTCGACGATAAGGTCATCACAGCCTGGAACGGTCTCGTCATCTCATCCCTCGCTCGGGCGTCCATTGCCCTCAAGAGCGTCGCCACTACCCACAGCCACAAGTACCTCACTGCCGCCCAGTCCGCCGCCAACTTTATCCAGACGAACCTCTGGGACGCATCATCCAAAGTCCTGTACAGAATATGGCAAGACGGTCGCGGCACTGAAGGCTTCGCCGACGATTACGCATACCTCATCAACGGTCTCTTGGACCTCTTCACCGCGACTGGAGACGAATCTCTCCTTGAGTTCGCAGATGTCCTCCAAAGTAAGTTTTGTTCAAGCCTCGCTTTTGTTCTTTTGTTCTTCTTCTTCTTCCTCTTCTTACACAACCCGCACGCGACTAACCACCCCGCGCACCAGAAACTCAAAATTCACTCTTCCACGACCCCCAAGCCGGCGCTTTCTTCTCCACATCATCTACATCACCGCACACCATTCTCCGCCTCAAAGACGGCATGGACACGTCGCTCCCGTCCGTCAACGCCGTCGCCGCGTCGAATCTCTTCCGTCTCGGCGCTTTGCTCGATGACGAGACCTACTCTGCCCTGGCTAGGGGGACGGTGAACGCTTTCGAGGCAGAAATGCTGCAGCATCCGTGGCTGTTCCCCGGCCTGTTGGGGGCGGTGGTCACGGCACGGTTGGGCTCCAGCGGGCCTGTGGCGGACGTGCAGTACAAGGGGAGGCGGGAAAAGGCGTAGTCTTTGCCAGTTCTGTTGTTCTGGTGCTTGACAGCTTGGAGATATCCTGGTCATTCGCGTTGTCGGCACTATCATCAATTCTGTTCCTCAATTCACCCCGTGTTATGTGTGCCATGTCGTGCCGTGCCGTGCTGCGATGCAAAGCAAGCAAAAGCACTGACATCCAGGTCCATTGAATTCTGTCCCTGTTTCTATCTCACCACTTCCTCAATCATGGGTATCTATTTTACAATAACGGTTGCCTATCAATGGAATCTCCCCTGTTTCCTCGTCAAAAATGTCTTCTTGTCAAGACGTGCTTCACTATGACCTCGGGCTATCCGCCGCTCCGGCCGTCCTATTCATCAAGTTGCTGAAGAAGCTCTGCAGCTGCTCGTTGTCGAAATTTGTGGTGGACATGTTGCTTGGTGGGCCTGCATCCTCATCATCAAGTTGGTAGTCTTCATCTGGGGAGGAGACGTGTGCATTTCGGTCCTGCGACAATGTTAGTGAAAAAGTGGTGAAATTCAAGACTTCTTTTTTTTCCGGTGGGCTGTGAGGTAGGTACGCTTGCTGTGATGGGAGGTTTGAAAAGAAGGGCGATTATACCTTTAGACGCTGCAGCATGTCATCGGCATCGACTTGTATACCACCCATGTTGAACTGAACTGGTCCAATGTGATCGTTCACGCTCTTCTCTTCGGGGAAATCGACCCGCCTTGAGGAGGAAAGATGGTCGCCGTTGGCGGCACCCTTCTCGGGGGCTTTGGCCTTGAACGCCTCGAGGATCTTGAGCTGCCTCTCGAAGAAATCCTGGGGGTATTCACTGTTCACGCCCACGGTCTTGCCGTCGTTCATGGCGCTTTCCACGACGGCCAAGCCACCGCTGTTGGGGTCACGACACCATTCTTCGTACTGAGTGATGGCGCTAGGACCGTGATGCACGGGCGTTGTTGGAGGCGCATCCGCGTCTTCGTCGGTAGGCGCGACGTCCTCGGCTACGCCTGGGTTGGATCCCGGCGGAAGCTTGATGTCTTTCTCCCAGCCTTTGGAGACGAGCTCGGCGTCAAAGGTGCCGCCGAGGATGCGGATCTTGCCCCATGAGTCCCAGTTGGGCGCGACAACGATCTTGTCGCGGTCAATGACGTTGTGCTTGAGAGGTTGGCGTTTTAGCAGTGAGGTGATTCCGAGAGTAGAGTGTATGAGGAGGGGTAGCTGAGAGGGTGTGTTTTGGGAGGTGTAGATGAGAGAGGCGCCGTCTGTGGGTGACAAGTTAGCCGTCTTTGAGTTTCAACATGTCGGTGTTGGGGGCTTTGCAAAGTTTGAGCGACATACGTCGAAGGAGAATTGTTCGTAGATATTGTAAAACGGTATCAAAGTCAGGTTCTCTCCAGCCTTTGTTCTTTTCGAGAAATTCCATTTTTTGCGCCTGAAAACATTGTCACCTTGGTGGTTCGGAGATGAAATCTGTCTGTTGGAGGTGAACAGAACTTACATTCTGACAGACCACACAAAGCGGTAGTCCCAAGGGTTCAGACCATTCTCCTGGTCCCAAGGGCAAGAGGCCGTCGCCGTCGCCGTCGCCGCTTGTTCCCGCGGCTGTCGGCGTGCCATCCAAGTTGATGGCGGCGCCTCCCCGACCGCGCTCTTTCCATGATGCCATGACCTCTTCCATCTCGTTTCGTGACTCGGCGTCCACTCTGCCCATGACCTCCTCCAAGACCTGGATCCATTTCCAGACCTGGCGAAGCCACTGATGCGGCTGCGACCAGTCCAGCAGGATCACAATGGCTGAGTGGGGAACGGTCTCGGCGTTGAGCAGCGGCGACACGAGTGAAGCAAATTCGTTTGACGGCTGTGAGAGTGAGTAAAGCGATACTCGTGCCAGTGTATCTAGGCGCATTGTTAGATCCGCCTGAACCTGGTGCACGACACTCTCGCAGCGGCTCAATACGCACCATCTTGGTCGGCGTCCAACACATCGTAGTATGTATAGCCTAGAGCAAAGTTGTTGGCGACAGGTGGGGTTTTCTGTCGGTCAAAGGTGCGTCTTCCTTCTGAGCTGGATAGTGATTCGATGAATTCTCGTTGCGTCTCAGGGGTACCGCCTTTTGGTTTTCCAACATTAGCATTTCGAGATTACGATTGCTTTGAAAAAGTGAGGGCGAGGGCCCATTTACCTAGCACGAGCAGGTTCTTTTGTGGAAGACGTTTGCCACTGGCGACCGACTCCAGCATGGACGTCCACAGATTTCTCTTCTGTTCGCCGTTTCGACCTTCGGTTTCACCTGAGCCAGAGGTGTACGTCGACACCCTTTCGTTTCTGCTCGCCATGGCAGCGGTACGGGTTCACGGTATTCTGTTTCGTGCGATTCTCCCAAACAAGCTCCGAGAAAACTCTCGAGCCCAGATCATAAGAAGCTGATGTGGTGGCTTGAAACGCGTGTGGCTCGCTCGATAAGCTCGTCCTAGCGTGTCGGTGGGCGAAAGAACCGCGTAGTGATGTCAGGGGAAGGGGATTCTTTTCCGGGAGATTCAGGCGTTACAGTGGAGGCATCTTCGCCTGCGGTTTGACAGGCTGCAGATATCGTGTCGACAAGCAGTTTCGATTTCGTCCGAATTGTCCTTTGTTCTTGGTGACAACCAATGACCGAGCGACAAAACGTTCCTTCCCTCCTTACCACATTGCGATTCCTACGAACCTTGGGCATGGAGCTCGACGGTCCGGAAATTGACCCGCACCAAATCTACCGAGGCAGCGAATTAGGTTGGTTCATGCCCTGTGCTCCAGGGGTGTCACTCACTGTGACACGCAGGATCCAACAGCGCCCCACCACTGGGGCAGAGCTTGGCCGCAGCCTTGCCGATGATGATGATGTCTGGTCCCAACATCCACGTCTGTCGCTGTCGGAGACGGCGCCCGCTACGTTTTCGCAATGAATAAAATCAAAGCGATCCAAGATCTTAACAAAAAAGAAATAGAAAATGGAATGTAAGTACCTTGTTCTCCGTTTGTCCCATCAGGAGATGGAAAATCCCCCCACTGACATTTTTTTTGCTCAGAACTCCAGAAGGATCATGGCACGTTGACTACCGCGACACAGCATACATCTACTTCGGGGGCCTTCCCTATGAAATGACCGAAGGCGACGTCATAACCATTTTCTCTCAGTTCGGCGAGCCGACCTTTCTCAAACTCGCTCGCGACAAAGAGACGGGTAAATCAAAAGGCTTCGGGTGGCTCCAGTACGAAGACCAGCGCAGCACAGACCTCGCCGTCGATAATCTCGGCGGAGCCGACGTTGGAGGACGGATCATCAGTGTCGACCATGCGAGATACAAGGCGAGGGACGATGAGGACCCTGCCGAGTTTGACGTCAGCTGGGAGGCTATGATGCGCAAGGAGGGAAAACTGAAGCCTGATGATGAGCAAAGTGAGCAGGGGGAAGTGTCGCAGCGGCCAGTCTTGCCAGAAGAGAGAGAGCTCGCCATCTTGATACGAGATCATGACGAGGACGATCCGATGAAGGCATTTCTGGTGGAAGAGAAGAAGAAGGAGGTCGAGGAGGCGAGAAGAAAAGCGGAGAAGAGGGAGAAAATTCACAGACATGGCCATGGACACAGATCGCATCGGAGGAGGAACGAATCACCACAGGACAAGGACAGACGGCATAGGCATCGGGACAGAGATCGGAGCAAGGACAGACATAGGGACCGCGACCCGCGCAGTCATAGGGGTGATGATTCTCGAGACGAAAGACGAAAAGAACGACGACATTGCGGTGACGACGAAGATAGAGAGAGGCGCAAGGATACAGGACGCGATAGAGATGATGGTCGGGATCGAGACCGTGACCGTGACCGTGACCGTGACAGAAGGAGACACGGACGAGATAGATCTATTGGGTCGGGGTCGAAACGTTGGAGAGGCGAAGATGGCAGAAAACGAAGAAGTCGGAGTCGTTCCCCGCGGCATCACAGAGACTAATACTTGTATCATGACGCACGCATCATCAAAGGAGTTTCAAAGTTGTGATGTTGGTAGTATTGGTATCGTGAACAAGTAGCGCCTCGCCTAAATTTCGACCAAAAAGCATGTGTAAAATTGTGAGAAAAAGATCAGGATGAACACCCCCAACGTCCCAAAATGGTCCCAAAATGGTATGCAACATGACCAAAAAATCGAAACTTCCACCCCTAGTCGTTAAATGTCACGTATTGCCCAGGTATCGTTTCCATCCCTCCCTCACACAGATGCGCTTTCCATTTTCTCCATCTACAAGGACAAACTTCTCCCACCTGGCGTCTCTACCAGCCCCCACGACGGCAAGACTGTCCTCGCCAGTCCAGCCTATTATCCCTTTTGCAGGGCGCATGGTTCCAAGCACGGTGCCCTCTGAAAAGGGTATTCCCCCAATCATAGTTTCGTCACCGGCCTCAAAGGGCGCAGACGTGAATGAGTAGACATCTGAGAACATGCGAGGCATGAGGGGGATCTTGCCGAGGATGCCCCATTTTCCGGAGTCGGCCTCGTTTGCCCCGAAATGTTGACTACGCTGTATTGATTGCCGCTTTGAATTGGGGATATCGAATATGTGAAGAGTTGATTTGTCTGATGTGCACGCCAACATGGCGCCTGAGGGAGAGAAGGCGAGGGAGAATATCGTCGCCGGATCGATTCCTCTTCGAAGCTCTGCAATCTTGGCACAGTTGCTGGTCGAATAGACACGAATGAGAGTCCCTGTCTCGCTAGCCGTCGCGAGTAGCTCTCCATCAGTGCTCAGCTGAATAGCTTTCAGGGCCGACGAATGCGCAGGAATGATACTGACGTTGCCCGTCGCAAGCTCGATGAGCTGGATCTGACCGACAGTTCTGCCGGGAAACGCGAGCTGCTTGTTTGCCAGTGAACACAGGCCGAGAAAGTTATCTGCAGTTTCGTAAACGTGGAGCAGGTTTGGTGGTTTGGAGAAGGAGTACACGCGAACACTGCTTTGGAGAGTGACAACGACGCGTTCACGGCCGAGTTGGACGCCGCGAACGGAGCTGAGCGCTGATATCTCAAGCGCAATATTACCTTTCATGTCATCCCAAATGATAGCCTGGACGTAACGAGTCAGATCTGGAGGCGAAGCCTTCTAGGAGAATCTAAATGGCAGCTTGAAATACCTTGTTCATGGCAAATTTTGGTGATTTGCCACCACCGACAAGAGCGAGGTAGTTGGTCATGCCCATCATCTGAACGAGGCCTATGCCAGCATTGAAGTCTGGACCAAGTATTAGTAAAATGAGCATATGCCGCATCATAGCTGTCATTCTTGCAAGTTATACCTCTTGATGCCTTCATCAAGCATGACTTTGTATGAAAAACTACGCCATCTTGTTAAAGGGAATTACATGGTTGGCTTGGCGGGCGACAGCGCAACATACTGCATATTCCTGACTCCAGGCCAACCGCAAAGCAGCTACTATCGCTGTTGAATGCGACGGAAAGCACGGCAGTCGGGCTCGACGACTCTATGGGTGGGCGGACATTCATGATGAGATGAGGCGTGGTTGCAAGGAATCAGAAACGGGTCGTGGGCGGATGACACTCTGTGTGTTGGTGAGTGTGCGAAGTGAGATAGATGCCTTGTTGCGCGCGACAAAAATCCAGCAGCACTATTTGTCAAGATATCGAGGCATTTCGAGCAGGGTTTGCGTCGGCAGTCTGAACTTAGGTGAGCCCAAACGTTGCAGAGACGCTTGCACGATGATGATGATGATGTTGTTGTTGTTGTCTATGCTCTGTTTCTGCCTAGCTCATCGAGTTCGAGCTTCCGCGACCAATCCTAACGAAGCGATGCTCGGTAATCAGAAGGCACACGAGATTGATGCTTGGATGAAGTATTCAAGAGCAGAAGCGAGAAAAGGCTTCTCCCGAAATCCCCATTTGAATCGAGAAAAACAAAAGGGTTGACGATATTGATTATTAGACAAAGGAGCAGATGCAAGGCAAGGCAAGGCCAACAGACTGGAGCCAGCACGTCGAATGGTCGATGGGTGTGGAGACGCCACCACGCATGACAGAGACAGCCTCAGCCTCGCATAACATACAGCTTAGTCTACCTGAAACAGCCTCAATACCTCGAACAAGACGAGCAAGACGAGACAAACCTTTTATGGTATTAATGAGATAAGAAAGAAGAAAGATTGAGTATAAGTAACCTACATGAAAAAAGAATACTAAGAAATTAACTCTCTCGTCCATGTGTTGGAAAAGTTGTCTGTCATCTCTTCGTCGCCAAGTGACAAGGTACCAAAAGCGACAACACGTGATGAGAATGCAACACCATAGGAATGCCCTACCGAGGAACTGCCGGACCCCAGGGTTCATCCAATTAGGTTAGCGTCGCGCACGGGCGGGGACATCCAGCAATTAGAGGCCTTGGCTTGAACGACCACGATGAGATCAACAAGGGGTTGACGAAGGAACTCACAAAACAACAGCAAAGTATGCGTGATTGAACGTTGAGAAAATCATGGTGCACATACGATCGATAGTGTGATTGTCTGTGCGGAGTAGAAGCCGCTGGCCGAAAAGGCGACAGCATGCGCTTTATTATTGGCCTCTTCAACACTTTCCCACAACCACGTCAAACATGGACCTATCTGCACAAAGGCGGTCGGTCTGGCCCTATTAACGGCTCATTCTACCGCCAATTGGACGGGACGGGATGGACGAGATGGACCCTGCAGCACCATTCGTGCTGGACGGAGTCGCCATCACTTTTAAGTGCCTGTAAAAGTGCGTAGTACTCCGTAGTGGTAGTACATAGTAGTAGTAGCTCATCGTGATGTGGTGGCACATTGCGAGATGAACCCAGGTGCCTGGTATTTCTCTACTTTGTGCTCTGGACTGAAACTGACAATTTTTTAGGGCGTGATTCCTCGTTTCTAGCCAGCGAACCCCTGAGAAAAATGCTGAGCCACAGGGCAACCACCAAGGACTCCCAAAATCGACGATGAGATGCGCTGTGCGAAGCTGGCAAAATACGTCGAGCGGCTCTGGCTCTGATGGACATGGACGCATGGACGTGAGCAACAGGGCGCGCACAGGAAGAAAGAAAGTTGGGGAAGAAGAAGAAAGCTCCTCGTCACAAGTCGTACAAGTCGGCACTATGACAGTTATTCCTGCCAGCTACCGGGGGCAGTTGATTGGCTGCTCCAGGCGTGAAATTAGCACTCCGTATTGCGTGGTCTGCTGTGCTGCTGGTTCCCTTGTTGAAGTGACTGGAGCACCAACCGGGTTCGTGCTCGTACCTGCTCCTCCACCCCCTTGCCTCACCTTTTCCGAGTCCACCACTCCAGCAACGTCCTGTCCGCCATCCCATTTCCAAGCGTACCTCTCTCCGTCCTTCTTTTTCCTCATCCAGCGAGTTGCTCTGCCATTCTGCAATATCCACGCAGCCTTGTCTTCCCCCCATTCTCTCAACTTTTATCATCTGACGCTCTCTCGTCGTCGCTGTTCTTCTCCTTCGGCCAGCATCTCCAACCCGCAGCTTCAGCCAAGATGTCGTCCGCCGCTACTGTACGTGTCTTCTCACAAGCTCCCGCCCACCCCCTGGACGCATACCTGCACAGCCCGCAACGCTGTCAACCTGCTCAACAATTGTGCTCTGCGTGGCTGATAAAGCTTGACACAAATCAAACGAGGGTCATGATGATTTGCTGACATGTCTATCCTATAACAGAAGATGCTTCGAAAAAAGAAGAATGTCAAGAAGGGCATTCAGTTCTGTTTGATGGTGTGCGGTGCCTCTGGAACTGGTATGTCCTGGCCACACCAATCTTGATCAACATGCCTCGTCTCCCAGATTCAATAACTTGCCGTCCGGAATTTGCACTTGTCTGTGCACATATCGCTAACCGTCTCTGTGTCTAAAGGTCGCACCACCTTCGTCAACACGCTCTGCAACAAGGATGTCCTTACGCATAAGAATGACGATGATCCCACCGATGCCCACGTTGAGGATGGTGTCAAGATCAAGCCTGTCACTGTCGGTACGTGGTTTGCAGCTGTCAGACGAAGACGAGAAACGATCCGACAGGAAATACATGACTGACGATGACGGGATTTTGCAGAGCTTGAACTCGATGAGGAGGGTACTCGTATCTCGCTGACCATCGTCGATACCCCTGGGTTTGGTGATCAGATCGACAACGAAGCTAGGTAGGCCGTCGTCATTCCCTGGTACCGCCGCGCATATCATTGTAGTGACGGCTATACTAAATTTGAAACAGCTTTTCAGAGATTGTCGGATACCTCGAGAGACAATACGATGACATCTTGGCCGAGGAATCTCGCATCAAGCGTAACCCCCGCTTCAGGGACAACCGTGTCCACGCCATGCTATACCTTATCACCCCCACTGGCCATGGGTGAGTGCATCTGTTGCTGAATGTGCAAACCAATCCATGATCCAGCCCTCCTAACGCGTCATCGGCAGTCTTCGAGAACTTGATATCGAGCTCATGAAGCGCCTCGCTCCCCGATGCAACGTCATCCCTGTCATTGGACGTGCCGATTCCCTGACCCCCGCCGAGTTGGCCGAGTCGAAGAAGCTTGTTATGGAGGATATTGAACACAACCGTATTCCTGTTTACAACTTCCCTTACGACATCGAGGAAGATGATGAGGACACTGTCGAGGAGAATGCTGAGCTCCGAGGCCTCATGCCATTTGCCATTGTTGGCTCTGAGGACGTTGTTGAGATTGGCGGCCGCAAGGTCCGCGCTCGCCAGTATCCATGGGGTGATGTCGAGGTTGACAACCCTCGCCACTCCGACTTCCTCGCCATTCGGTCTGCTCTCCTCCATAGCCACCTGGCTGATCTCAAGGAAATTACCCACGACTTCTTGTATGAGAACTACCGTACCGAGAAGCTCTCCAAGAGCGTGGATGGTTCTGCTGGAAAGTAAGTCATGATTTCAATTAGCCCAAAGGATGTAACTCCTTTGCTGACCTGATTTCTTTTTTCTTAGCATCGACAGCTCCATGAACCCCGAGGACCTTGCGTCGCAGTCCGTTCGCCTCAAGGAGGAACAGCTCCGACGAGAAGAAGAGAAATTGCGCGAGATCGAAATCAAGGTCCAGCGCGAGATCAACGAGAAGCGGCAGGAGCTTTTGGCTCGCGAGTCACAGCTCCGAGAGATCGAGGCCCGTATGCAGCGAGAGACTTCGGCTGCTTCTATGAGCGTGCCTGCCGAGGCCAATGGCGATCACGAAGCTTAATTCAAGTCCAGCGAGACGACAGGTCTTTCAGTGATATGCTGAAAACAAAAGGAAGATATGCGACGTTGGTCTATTTAGAAATCTCTTGTCGGCGTTGGCTTTTATTCTTCCCTATAATGACTGAAGACCAGAAGAATCGGCGTATCCCCCCCATCCACCCACCTGGACTGCAACCAAGAAAAGAAATCTCGATTTAACACTTGTTCTACACCACGCCGCTGTGCTTTTTCGCATTTCAATATTAAAAGCTGGCTATGATTGAGATGATGGGAGGAACCAAACCAATTTTGAAAGAGAAAAATGGACGAGAATTGGTGGTGTATGTATTCTGAGTACATGTTTACACAACGTTACCCCCCTGTGCTCTTGATTTAGTAATTGTTCCTCATAATCAGGCTTGTTAGCGGGAACCGGCGATGGCTAGCAAGTGATGCAATCAATACTGTGGCTGAGGCGGAATGGTCAAGAAAGGGACACGACGTGTGGTCGACATTCTCTGGTATGCGGGCTGGTCAGCACCGGCGCGATATCCTCTTTTAGCTGTATTGGTAAACCATTTGTTTGTAGCCTAGCCTTGGTACCGCGTCGCCCGGTTCATCTTCCCATTTGTTTTGTTCTCTTAGTCGTGTCTTAGTGAGCTTCTAATGCAAATATCGAATATATATTGCAGTTTGTAACGACAGCATGTTTGGTCTTTTATCCTTTCTTTTATTCAAAGTGCGTGTTTGAAGAAGTTTATTACATCGTATTGAAGTACCAAGTCATACAAGCGTATCATGTCTGTCGTTTGTGCTACTACTTGGTGACTGACGATGGATTCCAATAGAAAAGCTAGAAAAAAAAGAACAAACATCCACCCAGAGGTAACAACGCCGATCCCATCCCAAACCAAAAAGAACGAAAAAATCCCAGAGTGCCTATACCGCACGCCCTCTAACACGCAATATCCATCCACAAAAGGCAGATTGACTGGATCACATCTCTCTCAATATCCAGCCTCGGAATGTCTTGGCCTCCCACGAATGCCTGGATCCGCATCGAGATATTCGTCTCCCCTCGTTCAATTGTCAGACTGGCTATTGAGAATGCGCAAAATAGCGAGGAACAAGTTGATAATGTCGAGGTACAAGCTGATGGAGGCAGCAATCTCCTCCTCCACGTGATGGTGACGCATGACAAGCTGGGTATCAACAAGAATATAGGCACTGAAAACGAGGGCCGCAACTCCGCCGTAAATCAGCTCAGCCGTCGAATTGTAGGGAAAGAACATGGCTATGAAACCGAACAGGACGAGGGCCCAGAGCGCGCCAAAGAGGTAGGGCATCCATGAGGTGAAATCATACTTGGTCTGGCATGCGAACAGAGTCAAGAAGATGAAGATGCCGGCCGTGAGAATGACGGCGTTGAGAACAATCGAGGTCTTGTAGAAGGAGACGATGACGGAAACAGAGTAGGCTTCGGCGAAGGTGAAGAGCGAAAGGAAGAGCAGGTTGGTTGGGTACGATTTGCGTTTCCAGTAGGTTAGGCCCATGAAGACCATGGCTCCGATGAGCTATAAGGTTTCGAGGTTAGTTTGGAGGCACTCGTTTTCCTTTTCCTAGGATTGAAAAGTGGAGGGGGATGGAGGCAACGCACGGAAACCCAGACGAGGCCGGGACGAGCTTGGATCCAGCTTCGGTACGAGTCGCTGAAGAAGGTGAGGGAGCTGACGCCCGCGGTGGCAAGGAGCTGCAGAGTGAGGATGGTATAGACTTTGCGGACGAATTGGTTGCGAATATCGACTGTTGCTTCGGCTACGTAGCCACCAAACTGTGAGTTTTTGCATGTTAGTTTTATCTGATACGGAGTATTGAATGACCAGATTGACATCGCCACAATTTGACGTATGTGTGGAAGAGCAGTCGACGAAGGGCCACGTGCCTTGAAATCGTCGGGCAGGTTGTCTTCACTGCTGCGAGGAGGTCCGAAGAGACGCTGCTCTTCATCGCGTCTAGACGAGCCCTCGGCGTAGGCGGGTGGCGCTTGGGTGAAGTCGTCGTCTGGATCATGCTGCGGAGCAGGCTGGTACTTTGGGTTGGTGCTCGAGGTGGCCATGATGTTCTGCCGGGGATGGTGCTTGAGGAAAGTACTTTCTCTCTCTCTCTAAGGATAGGGAAATTGACTGCGCTTGATGGTAGCTCTGTGCTGTTGAAGAGATGAGATGGGACGGCGGATGTTAGGATCGTTTGGAGGAGCGTCGTGAGTCAGGCGGTGACAGTGATGGGGGCAACGTGTCATGTGGGGAGAAGTGGAGCTGGAAGCCTGGTGCGGCGGTGCATTTGATCCGCGGACAAATTAGTGCAGGGTAGCACGAGTCGTTCTTCCGACCTGTTGCGTGAAAGAATGGACGTAATTGGACATAGTTTTATTATGGAGACGAGCTAGTCAGACCTATGTACATACTTGAGAATACAAGCATCATTTTTTATTAGCCCACCAACTCTTGGTACCTTTTCAGACCTGGCCAACAGGATATATTCGTGGACTGTGAGTCTGCTCAATAACTGGAAAATGGAAAAGGGAACGTGAATTTATTCTGCACTTGCTGCATCCGGTAAAAAATACTGCCAAAGAAATGAGACCCAGCTTCTAGCCAGCTGCACAATCCAAGTGATTGGGATGTGGCTGACGGACTGTTGCAGCAGGAGAAAAGGAAGTTCCTTCCCATCTTTAATTAAGTGCTTCGTATCGTGCCGTGCCCCCTGCTCCCCTCACGTTACGTCCTTCACCTCCCCACCTTTTTTATTTCTCCTTCTCCGTACGGAGCACTTCGACTTCGCATGTACAGCCTCTCTCTCTGCCTCATCTCATCGGTGGTTTGCTCTACTCCGTACCTGATACAACACCTCTATGACCTGAGAAACAATTCGATCCTCCTTCCACCGCGCAGTCCCGTATAGAACCGTTCGACTTCCTTTATCTCTGGTACCGCCCTGACCCTTGGAGAAGCTCAAATCGTCGATCGACTCAACGGGTGCCGACCTCGAAACTTCCTCAGCACGACCCAGGGTTTGCACGCCTCGTCCTCCACCTCCACATCCAGGGTGTTTTGTGGTTGGTCACACCCGACCCGTCGCTGAAACTCGGCCCCCCGATCTACTCTAATCTACCAGACGCCTTCTTTTCTACGGCGTGTCTCTTCGTCTTTTGGTCACTCGGGTTTAGTGCTTTGATTAACCTTAGATCCGCCAAACCTCCTTGAACCAGTTGATCCCACAAGTTGATCCCACACCACCAACACCACGACCAGCGCTGGCCGCTCCAATCACTGCCCCCTGGTCCTCTGTTATACCAGGTCCCAAGGTGACCAAAGTCACATTCTTGTGCGTGTTACTGGACCTTGTCCACCGCCCACTACGCGCACGGCTGAGCGATCCACCAGCACCCATCTCAACAGGTCTGTACCCCCAGCTAAGGGCTATCTCACCGCAATCCTGTCACTCGTTCTTCGCTCTCTTCCCCCCCCCCTCAAACCGATGTTCTCGAGGCATTGACGAGGTCTTGGAGAAAGAAAGGCACCGGAAGAAATTCCAGCGTTGGTGTTTGAGGAAACGACGAAAAAAAAAGAGAAATTCGTTCTGGGCGATTTTCTTTGTTGATGCCCTATCACCCCACCAAATTCGATCCGCTGTCGCTGGAATCTCCAATCCCACAATGGGCGGCCACGAGCATACCGAATCGCCAGATCACGGCGTCACTGACGGACCTGCACCATCCCAATACAAGCTTGGACCTGCCGCTTCTGGTGTCAAAGGTCCCTTATACATGCAGAGCTCTGATGGCAAACATGTCCTTGTACGAAGACTCAAGCGCAAGGAGGACGGAACGTGGAAGCATTTTACCCGCTGGTTTGTTGAGAACCAAATCAGTACGTTCGCCCCTTTCCTGTTCAATGGCAGGTGCAAATGATATACAAGAGTACTTCAAATCACGGGAAGCCTATCAATTGGCCCCAATTGTGTGAATTTGAGAAAACCATGTCATTTCCGCTAGGCATTTCCCTTTTTTCTAATCGGCTTGTAATTGCTAGGTCTCTCATTCAATCTTCTCGCGCTGCTCTTCCTCTGCCACAACTTCATCCCGAAAGCTCGATCACACTCTCAAAAATACTTCCAGCTTGCCTACTACAATGGGAAATCCGGTCGGTACGGCATTGGCTCTGAAGATGCCTACTTTGTTAGTTTCTGCATCGTACTATTCACACTCCTGAGAGCTGGCTTCATGGGGTACATCCTGGCCCCTTTTGCCAGAATGCAAGGTGTGACAAAGAAGAAGGACCAGGTTCGATTTACGGAACAAGCCTGGCTGCTTGTGTACTACAGCGTATTCTGGACAATGGGCATGGTAAGATTGATCTCCAACACGGGTCCTGCGCACCTGTCCCCCTTTGCCCACCAGGAAAACACATGGTGAAAGCATTGCACGACTAACCAGCCTTGGGACAGTATATTTACTGCAAATCGCCGTACTATTTCAACATGAGGGAAATGTGGACCGACTGGCCGAATCGTGAACTGGATGGGTTGATGAAGGGTTACGTTCTTGCCCAATGGGCATTCTGGTTGCAGCAGATTATCGTCATCAACATTGAAGAGCGCCGCAAGGACCACTGGCAAATGTTTAGCCACCACATCATCACGACCGCCCTCATCTCGTCTTGCTACTACTATCACTTCACCCGTGTCGGCAACGTGATTCTGGTCGTCATGGATGTGGTCGACCTTTTCCTGCCGGTGCGTAATGGCGAAGCCATTCAAAAAGAGGTCTGCACACAGTCACTTATGAAATACTAACTTGTTACAGGCTGCCAAGTGTCTCAAGTATGCTGGTTACAGCGCCATCTGCGACGTCATGTTTGGAATTTTCATGCTTTCATGGCTTTTAGCCCGCCACATAATTTATTTGATGGTCTGCTGGTCAGTATACGCACACACGGCCGAGGTTATGGTCTGGGGCTGCTTCAGCGGCACCAATGAGCACCTGCTAGGGCCTGAAGTCCCTCCGCCGGGGCTTACGTGGCTAGTTGAGCCGTTTCTCAGCTCTGCTGGCCGAGTTTGCTTCAACAACACCGTCAGATGGGCTTTCCTGGTACCCCTTATTGCTCTGCAAGGCATCACCATCTATTGGTTCACAATGATTGTGCGTGTGGCCATGAAGGTCGTTCGCGGCGATGGAGCCGAGGATTCTCGCAGTGACGACGAATGTGTTGAGGAGGAAGACGAGTATGTGTACGAGGAGGCTGAGCCCCTGGAGGAGGAGGTGGAGGCCGATGAGATTGATCTTCGAAGCTGGGAGCGCAGGACTGGCGTTAAGCGACAGGCCAGCAGCTCTGGCGTTAGTTTGTCGGGACACAGCGATCGAAAAGAGCTCCTTGGACGCATTGGATGCGAGAAGCAGGTTGATTGAGGAACAGAGAAAAGGAAAGGAACCCGAATTAGGGAAGTTTGAAGGCGTTGAAGCGGTCTATCTCTTGATACTCGCTGACATGCAGTGTCTCGATGGCTCCTGAACCTTTCCTGACCATGCTTTACTTGATTGAGCCCCCCCCCCCTTTGATTTATCAGACCACACCCCACGAGGCTGTTATTGAAGGTTGCTTTGGTACTTGGTATTTTGCTATTCTGTTATCTCATCGGTTCTCGCTAGGACCTTTTATTATCATTCATTGTTACGGCGAACCTACCGATTTCACGGAAACTGGGAACAGGCACAGCCACGATTTGATTTTGCTATTTGTCCCACGGAACGAGCAAGGGTCATTGATATTCTGCGGAAAGAAAGTTTGGCGAACGCACATGTGCAGAAGAAAACAAAAAGGGGAATGCAAAAGTTTTTGAGGGGTTTTTTTTTTTCAGAGCATGAGAGGCGGGAACTCCTAGAATACCGATTGCATTAGCTGAGAACAGCTCATATGAAGACACTGACGTGGATGGGGTGACCGAGTTGTGTGCTGTGCCGTGTCGTGCCGTGCCGTGCCGTCCGGATGACTAACGAACTGTGGGGTTGTGCTTATTGTACCTACCGCTTTGGTAACGTACCATTGTGCAGTAATGACTGGAAAAAACCACGGGGGTCGACATATGGTCCAGAAAATGCTGATGCCAAGGTATGCAGATCCCCTCATGACAAAAGAGAGAGAGAGAGAGAGAGAGAGAGAGAGAATGAGCTAATTCATTCGTCCATCATCCATTCGTCCATCATCCATCTTCTTGTTCAACAAATCCAGCGCCATATCCCGTAACTTGAATTTCAGAATCTTGCCACTCGCCGTCTTGGGATACTCGGTCACCCAAAAGACGTGCTTGGGAGCCAAATGAGGCGATAGATTCGTCTTGACCCATTCCCGGACCTTGTGCGCAGTCAAGACCTTGTCGTCTCCTCCATGCTCGCCATCTGGGCGTGTGGTCCAGTCCCGATGGGGAATCACAAAAGCGGCCACGCTCTCCCCCAGTCTCTCGTCGGGAACGCCCACCACGCTCACCTCCTTTACGCCACGGAGCTGGAACAGGCAGTTTTCTACTTCGAGAGGGTGGATGTTCTCGCCCCCCCGGATGATCAGGTCCTTTATGCGGCCGGTTATGGTGACGAAGCCGTCCTTGTCCATCTCCGCCTCGTCGCCAGAGTACATCCACGTGGTGTGGCCGGGGGTCCCGTCCGTGTTTGGTTCCGAGACGCGCACCTCTGCCGTCTTGGCGGCGTCGTCAAAGTAGCCCTTCATGACGGCGTAACCTGCTGCGGCCAGCTCGCCGCGGGTGTTGAGCGGTCGGACGACGGAGCGGTCGGACGGGTCGACGATCTTGATGCTGGTATGGGGCATGGGGGTGCCGACCGAGGCGCAGCGCTTGTCGAATGGGTCCGAGGGGGACGTCATGCAGGTGACAGGGCTCGTCTCCGTCATGCCGTAGCAGATGACGATGTCTTGGAGGCCGAGGCGCTTGTAGATGGTCTTCATGAGGGCTTCGGGGACCGAGGAGCCTGCGACGACGCCCTTGCGCAGGTGGGTAGGCGGGCGGGCGACCGAGTCCCGCTTGTCGAGGGCCTCGAGGACGGCGAGGAGCATGGTGCACACGCCGTACAGGCCGGTCGCGTCGTGGTCGACGCACATTTCGAGCGTCGCGACGGGGTCAAAGGCCGGGCTCGGGAAGAGGATGGCGGAGCCGGTCGTCGCGGTGGCCATGTAGCCTAGGATGCAGCCGAAGCAGTGGAACAGAGGGGGTGGCACGACAATCTTGTCCGAGGGGTCGAGCCCCATCCTGCTGGCGATGAGGATGCCGTTGTTGAGGATGGAGTGGTGCGATAGCATGGCCGCCTTGGGTGTTGATGTCGTGCCCGACGTGAACTGTATGTTGATGGTGTCGTGGGCGTCGAGCCGCTGGCTTGGCGTGATGGTGCGCTCCGAGCCGTCCAGCAGTGTTCTGTAAGGAGTAATGGCTCGGCAGTCTCCCAGGTTGAACCGCACATGCTCGTGGCCCACGCGGTTGTCTACCACGATGACTCTCCTCAGCGTCGGGACCCCCTCGCTCTGGATCTTCATCTCGCCCCCTCTCAGATCGCCCGCCACTCTCGTCAGCAGCTTCTCGTTGCTGCGGCCTTGGCCCGGCTTGTACGCGAGGTCGGTGATGGCTCCGATGATGAGCACCTCCACGGCGAGATGTCGCAGCGCGGCCTCGACCTGCTGTGCGCTGAAGCTCGGGTTGAGGGGCACGAGGATGGCGCCGAGCTTGAAGCAGGCGTACGTGAGGGCCGCGAACTCGGGCGTGTTGCCCTGGGAGATGGCGATGCGGTCGCCCTTTTTGACGCCCAGGCTGGCGAGGGACGAGGCGAGTCGGTTCGAGAGGATGTCGAGCATGTAGTACGTGAGGATCGTTTCGACCGAGCCAGGGTTGGGGGAGCGCGCGATGACGGCTGGGCGGTCGCCGTGCTGGGAAACGACCCGGGCGAAATGATCGGGAATGGTACCGCTGTACAATGGGGGCTGCGAAGGGGATACAGATTTTTGTTAGCGAGCATCTTCTCGTGGCACAAAGTCATGTTCAGAATGGCAAAGCATCGTACCTCACTCGGTCCCGTTCGAAAGCTCAATCCGCTCAATCCTTCTGTGGAGAGCATCCTCCTCCTCGAGGAGGCAGACGTCGTCACGGCAGCGGCGCATGATCTTCTTGAGAGATGCACGAGACCCCTCATTTCACCAGCCGTAAAGAATTGAAGGAAAAGGTAGGATGACAAGCGCTTGCGAAGAAAAAAAAAAACCAGCACCGGGGACGAGCAAACGAACAGCCGGAGTACAAAGAATGACTGACGCTCTGGCGTCCGTCCGTATGTAGTCGACCTTCCCCCACCACCGGAAGCTGGTCGGGGTCCTGACATCCTGGTCCTGTCGAGTCGAGTCTCCACACATGTACGGACACATCCACTGTGACCTGCTTCATGCAAACAGCAAACAAAAAGCTGAGCGTCAATCCCAAAAAATATATTCACCCAGCCCAGGGCTTTTCTCGGGCCGGGCATGCCATTGCGATTCCATCTAGTCCGTAGGTCCTTAGATACCCAGGCACGTACCTGTACCCATCATCCATCTACAAGCTTGACCCTCGTCAGCCTCCAAGGTCTGGAAAAAAAAACCCCCGAAAAATTCCCCGTCCAACATATAGTCTATGTATGCACAGAGCACCTGACGCTCAGAAACCAGTTCCAGGCACTCGTGATGAGAAAAACCTTGAGCGCCTTTTCTAAAACTCGTGATGAGACCCAGCGCATGGAATGCAACATTCCAGTGTGATGCATTGCGAAAAAAAAAAAAAAGGATGGAACAAGAAAGAAAGGATGCCGATGAAAAAGGTAGCGCAGGAAGTAGCGGGTTGACCTTGCATGAGAGCGTGTGACAAACTCCCGCGCGGCGAGATGCAGCAGTGTCCCTACTGATCAACGTCGTGCCGCTTCGACAGAGAGATGATGGTACAAACACGCGACGTCGTACCGGAACGGAAAGGGCTGCTCAGTGCAAAAGCTCAAAGCTGTCGCCAAGCTCATCACACATAGAGGCCTCGTCAGTTAACCAGTCCTTCTTGAGGTTGAGCTTGTTGTTCCTCTTTGTTCTCGCCAATATGTCGTTCGCTTTCTGGTTTCCACGTGCCTAACATCATGTTAGCGGATTTGATCTTGTCTACAAAAACGAAATGATCCAGGGCAACAAAAACAAAGAGGTTCCATACCCTCAAAATCATGCTTAACAAATGCCATGGGGTCGTCGTAGTCCTTGGATCCCATCTGCTCAACGCCAGGAGAAAAGCTCGTGATGGGCAGCACAATCACATCGCCTACCCGCTTACTCGTTTCGGTGCCCGTAAAGTTATGCCAGTCTATCTTGCCCTGACTCGTCTTCATATCAAAGAATCGTGCGTCGTTGAAATAGTCCATGACGGCATCTGTCCACGCCGCAGGGCCCGTCAGATCGACCACGTCTTTCCCGTCAAACGACGATAGCTTGCCTTGCTTCTTCATCGCCAGAGTCGCATTGGTGACCCTCGCAATGATTTCGCGCAGAACGGGATGGCCGGGCTTGCTCTGGATGGTCCATTGGCAAAACTGGATTCGACGACTATACCAGTCCGCCCAGTCGGGGCGATCGGGGTCGGCCTCGATGCCAATCACGAGGCCGATTGTCTGTCGGGGAATATGGGATGGCACCCATTCCAAGGCACTCTTGATCACATATGTATCAATATCGGAGTAGATACCCCCCCGGGCATAAAGTATCAGGTAGCGAAATAAGTCGGCTTTCAGGACGGGAAGAGGCAATGCGTGGTATGCCTCCATTACCTCGGGTACGGAGGCATAGAAAAGATTGAGCATGCTGACGGCAACATCGTCCGTGATGACTTCGTGGACGAAACCAGGATGCTGAAGAGACCAAGATGCCTCTTGATCGCGGAACTCAAAGTCGCCTTCTGCTGGCGTCCTCTTCCAGGTTTGCCAGATGTAGGCAGGGAATTTTGATTCGATATCGTATGGATAAGCGTAGGCGAGCTTGTCATATGTTGACATGTGCGACATGTCCATCATGGGTTTCTGGGGGACAGCTCGTTTGCTGTCGGTGGATTCTGTGTTGGTCGACATCTTCTTGTTGGCATCTTGCGCGCGGGCCACATGCTTGCTCGATGATCCATGTGAATGGATGACAATGAAGAAGACTGTGATTGTGAAGGCGGCCGCAGCCAGAGCGCGGCGCGAATTGAGCATCTTGGCAAGCACAGCAGTGCGATGCAGCTTGTCGGCGATTCGGCGTTGTCGATTGTTGACTCGATGCAGGTCAAGATAGGAGGTCGTTTCGGAATTTGAAAGTAAGCGAAAAGGGGACGTCACATTTTTTTTTCTTGGCCTCTTGGCCTCTTGGCCCTTGACCTCAGTAGGAGCTTCGTGGCTACTAGGTAGTAGAGACAACAAAATCGAGTCAGAACAATAAGACTCCTGGAAAATGAAAATGAAAAAAAAAAACTAAAAAAAACTCGCTAACCTGATTAGGTGTCCAACCACCTGGGTTGCACTCGAATGAATGTCGAATTCCTGACGGGTCGAAGAGGAACAAGCTGGCCAACCAACTATTTGTCGCGTCGAATCGTAGCGTGCAAAACTTTGGTCACTTCCCAAGCAGCGAGGCAGACCCGCAGGTGGAGATGGCATGCCCCAGCCAAGAAGGTGAATGGTGGTGTGGATGATGACGGCGTCAATCGAATCGAACCAGGTTGGTGCTCGTATTGGTATCGATAGGAGCTAAGCTGGTCGCGATGGGGCCTGGCGCGAGTAAGACAGTTTTGATGCCGGTGTACCGATATTAGGATGGTGGTGAGCGATCGACGTGGGACTGACAACGACAGCGATGGGTGACGGATGTGACGGATGCGATGGATGCGATGGTGATAATATAGGAAAAGGTATGGGTGGCATCTGGGGAGACACAGTAGATGAAGGAAAGACAACAGCGGCCAAGGTATAGGTCAGACGAGAACCGTCATCTGCGACAAAGGGGAACACAAGAATTCTAGGACGAGCGAGCGGCCGGAGAGTGATGGAGTGATGATGAGGGCTTGAGGATGGATGTGGCAGGACAAATTCCATGACGGATCGCCGGCTTACTACGCGTACGGAATACGGAGTACAGAGTACAGAGCTACAGAGCACGGATCATGTACTCCGTACTCGGGCAAGCTTGACCGGGGTCAGTCGTGCCTTCCTGCATTCATGCGTATGGCTGGCTGCAACGTTGACATCTGCACGATGAATACATATTACGGAGTAACCCGTAAATAGCCCGATCAATAGTCAGGACCGGATACCGGCCGACGCAGCCAGTTAGTGCATGAGCAAGAATGTACAACTTTGAAACATTTCCATGAATGAAACAGCCAGGAACGCTGTCCTACCAATGGACTCGTCCCGCAATCTTCAAAGGGGAAAAAAAAAAAAAAAGAATGGACTCTTGCACGCGCGCACAAAGGCTGAAGAGCCAGAATTGATTCTGAATTACAGTGGCTGTTCATACTAGCGTGTGGCGTGGCGTGTCTGACCTCACATTCTCCCCGACCACGAGGCCAGTATTATTAGACGAGGTTTGGACTTGGAAGCGCAGCACTTCTTGCCCTAACGCGTCCGTCCATCGACTGATGTCGTGCGGCGCCAGACCTCCGGTTGATAGGTTGACAAGTGCCAGCTAGAGTCAATCATCACTGATAAGCTGATAAGTTATGCTCCGCAACGGCGGGGGCAAATGGGGCACCCGCCGGCCCTCCGCTAAGTTCCCGAGACGCCGGGCGACGGGAGACAACACTAGAAACCCAGTTCTTGACCTAGACAATCTCTGTCTAAAAGGTATTCGAAGCCAGAGCTGTATCGGAAAGTCGACCTGGTCAACCAAAGCCGTCGTCCTTTACAGACATGGAGACATGGAAGGGTCCACGACGAGCGCGCCTTCCTTTGACAATGTCGATAATACACAAGATAAAGTACCGGTTACGGTGCAAGTCAAAGCCCCCACCTTGAAGCATTCTGTCTGGTGCTCCGTTCCGTTCCGCCCCCGCGCTTCGAGCCTTGTACAACCAACCCCACCTACTTAAGATGCCGACCTCACCACAATCGCTTCTGCTTTTTCTTCCTTCTCGGATACTTATAACAAATAGAACTGGGTAAGCTGGATCCTCCATACTCCAGACTGAAAACTGAAGCTTCTGGATGTCGATAATCCCCTCTGGCGAACTGTCAGCGCAAATACCTTTCTCCACCCACCACAGGACAGGTCGGACTCAACCTCCACAATGACTGCTGGTCGACCCCATCCTCTTACCCAGCTATCCGTCCAAGAGTTCACCAAGGCTCGGGACATCATCGTAAAGCTGTACGGAAGCTCACAGCCCGTCTATTTCCAGCAGATTTCCCTTCAAGAGCCCAGCAAAGAGTCACTCATTCCGTATCTTGAAGCTGAACATGCTGGCACCTTGACGGCAGAGACGCCGCGCCCTGGCCGTCATGCTCGCGTTGAATATGGCATTATCAAGGCAGAGAGGCACGAGGCCGTCAGATGCGTCGTTGATCTGGATGCCAGCAAGGTTGTCAGTAGTGACACTGCCTCTGCCCATTCTTTCCCCTACTATACAGAGTGAGTCTAACTCGCAAAACCCATTATATTTCTGTTTCGTGGGTTTGCCAAGACGTAGACATTAGAATATCAATACTGATGTCCCTCGCAGGCACGACTTCTCCCAGTGCTTGGACTGCTGCCTCTCATCAGACCTTTTCAAAGAGGCCATGTCGGAGTTCGCACTGCCAGAGGGATTCGAATTCACCATCGACCCTTGGCCGTATGGCGGATCAGACAATGAGGACGACCCGAGATACATGCAAGGTTTGGTGTTTGCCCGTGACGCCAGGAAGAACCACCCTGATACCAACCACTACGGCTATCCGATTCCCATCATCGCCGTCATCGACTGGGTGGCCAAGAAGGTTGTCCGCGTTGATCGTTTGGCCACTGGAGGATCGGATGATGGTCTCGAGCCAGCTCCTCGAGGCGACGAGCCGAAGAAGCTGTTCCAGAATTCAAAGCCAGCCGAATGGGTTCCTGAGCTTCTCGAGCAGCCTGTGAGAGCTGATCTGAAGCCCTTGAACGTCGTTCAGCCCGAGGGTCCTTCATTCACGGTCCAGCCAGATGGACTCATCGAGTGGCAGAAATGGAGATTCCGACTTGGATTCACTCCTCGTGAAGGGGCAGTTCTCCATGATGTTTGCTACCAGGACCGGCCTGTCTTCTACCGTCTCAGCTTCTCGGAGCTGACAGTGCCTTACGGTGATCCACGACCACCTTTCCATCGCAAGCAGGCATTCGATTTTGGCGATGTCGGTGTCGGACGCGCGGCCAACAATCTGACGCTGGGGTGCGACTGCCTCGGAGCCATCCACTACTTCGATGCTCTTCTCGCAGGACCGGACGGGTCTCCAAACCCCGCCAAGTCGGTCGTTTGTCTGCACGAACAGGACGGTGGCATCCTGTGGAAGCACACAAACTTCAGAACCAATAACGCCATTGTCGTCCGATCACGAGAGCTTGTTGTGCAGTTCATCTGCACCTTGGCAAATTACGAATACATATTCGCCTTCAAGCTCGATTTGGCTGGAGGAGTTACACTTGAGACTCGCGCTACTGGCATGGTCAGTGTTGTTGCCATTGATGAGGGCAAGACAAGCAAGTATGGCAACCTGGTGTCGCCGGGCATTCTTGCACAGAACCACCAGCACATCTTCGCCGCCAGAATCGATCCCGCCATTGACTCGTATCGCGACAACAGGGTCGTTGTCGAGGAGAGCCACGGCGTCAAGATGAACCCCGAGACCAACCCGTACGGCAACTTGTACGAGGTGAGGCGCCGAGTCGTCGACAAGGCGAGCCATATCGATGCTGAGCCTCGGCTGAACCGAACCATCAAGCTGGAGAATCCCAACAAGAAGAACCCCATCTCGGGCAAGAATCTTGCCTACAAGGTGGTGGCTCCTCCCACGCAGATGATTCTCGCCGACGAGGGGAGCATGCAGTCGCAGCGTGCCCTGTTTGCTCAGCACAATGCCTGGGTCACTGGGTACAGAGATGGTGAGTTCTGGGTAGCGGGCGAATTCACCAACCAGAGCCGAGTGGAGGCTGGGGGTGTTGGTGATATGGTGAGACGAGGCGACTGGTTCACGGAAGACGGCACGCCGACCAAAGGCACCGATGGCTCAAACGGAGTCAATGGTCATGCAAGCCACGGCACCAAGAGCTCTCCCGTTCTGTGGCCTGTCTATAGCTTCACGCATAACCCCCGTGTGGAGGACTGGCCGGTCATGTGAGTTCCGAGTTCAGGCAATCATAGATTCCACCTCAAACATGACGTATGTACTAATGCTCAAAAAAAAAAAGGCCAATGGAAATGTATCAAATTCACCTCCGTCCGGCCGACTTTTTCGAGGCCAACCCATCGCTCGATGTCCCATCCAAGAAGAACGAGACCAGTGTTCAGGTGCGTTGTTGCGGTTCCAACGGCTCTGGCAACGACGACTCGTGCAGCTCTGTGCAAAAGGACGCCGCCGTTCATGGCCAAGGGACGAACAATGGCGTTGCTGCCCAGACCGCCGGCGCTCAAGTTGCATGAAAGAATGTTGGGAGAGACATGTTACGGATAGGTCCTGGCATGGAAGTGGTTGAAACGTGATGGATGACAAGAATTTGCATGAGCGCATTTGGGTGCGTGCTGCCTCGGGGGCAGGCCTCGGGGTTCCAACAGTCATCCATGTGTACGAACGAGCATCTATACGTTGTGTGTGTAGATAAATATACCCCCTTGTCTCCAATCGTCCCATTCTCGCAGTCTACAATGTTGGGAGTGAAGAGATCAATGTTCGATCTTGAGCGAAAAGTCGACATGCGGAACACCCTGATGAATAGAGCTCGTCGAAATAATGTCCACATCTGTTGATGGTTGATGCCATAGCATGGTTAGCAAAATAAAAAGAAAAAAAAGAAAGAAAGAGAGAGAGAGAAAAAAACACCACCAGTGATGGATCCAGAGCCCGCCGTCGCAGAGCAATCACTCACCGTTGCAAACATACAGCTCCACGTTATCGGCCCTCAACCCCCCCGAGACCTCCAAGAGAAACTCCCTCTGCCCCCTCCACCTCTCCTTCAGCGCCCTCGCGGCAACCCTGACGCCCTCGCCAGTGAAGTTATCCAGCATGACGACATCTGCCCCCGCGGCAATGGCCTCGTCGGCCTCGGCCTCGCTCTGAACCTCGACCTCGACCTTGATGCTGAAGCCGGCCACCGCCTTGGCCGCCCCCACGGCATCCGCGATGCCCCCCCTGCTCCAGACGTGGTTGTCCTTGAGCATGACCATGGAGCTCAGGTCCATCCTGTGGGCGTCGGCGCCGCCGACCAGCATGCCGTACTTCTCCACGAGCCTGAACCCGGGCGTCGTCTTGCGCGTGCCCGCCAGGACCCCCGCGTAGCCCGCCCGCCGGACGAGCCGCACCAGCTCCCCCGACTTGGTGGCCACGCCCGAGCACCGCGCGAGCACGTTGAGGGCCACCCTCTCGCCGAGCAGGATTCCTCGGACGGGGCCCTTGACGGTGGCGCATCTGATCTTGATGGGGTCCGGGTCCGAGGTCCGGCTCGATGTCGACGTCGACGGCGCGAGCGCGGAGCCCTCGGCCACGTGCCACTCTACGGTGCAGCCCGTCTGGCGGAAGACCTCGTCGAAGAAGGGCCTGCCGGCGAGGAGGCCGGGGGACTTGGCCCAGAGGGTGGCGGTGCGCGGCGTCCCGCCTACCACGAAGCCGGCGTAGTCAAAGGAGGGCGTGTCTTCGGCGAGCCAGGCTGTGATTTGGGACTTGTACGTTGGCGGGAGGAGGTCGGATAGGTTGCCGAGGGACATGGTTGTGACGGTGGCGGATGGCAAAATGAGAGGCGGGTCTGCTTTGAATCGGGGGGGAGTTGGAGGGAGAAGACGGTGTTTACGGAATGTTGGTGTTTTTGGAGTGTTTTTTGGAAGGAAAAGGTGTCAAGTGTGGGGGCAGGCAGGGGTACGACGGCAAGGGCAGCGCTTGTGATGTGCGTTAGGCACGTGACTTGGAAAAGATATCCCCTAGCAGGATGAAGATGTAGAAAAAAGGATTGAATTAAAGCTATCTTCTATTATATAAATAGAAGGATAAAAGCTCCTCTTTTATAGAGAAAGCTATTATATTAGAAGTTATATACTTCTAATGTAATTTATTGCGTTTAGTGACGTGTATTTTTAGCTCCCCTAATATAGTTATAAGCGCATATTATTTGTTATAAACACTATATTCACTATTAGGTAACACACCCCTTAGTTAGTATTAAGGCTATTAAGATTACTAACTATTACCTTATCTAGTGAATATATAGTATTTTAGTAGTAAGCAAATTTATTATAAAGTTAAAGTAAGCTCTTTTACTTTTATACTTACACTCCCCCTAGTAAAAGCTCTTTTAATATAATAGTTATAGGCTTTCTTTTCTTACCTTTTTATTATACTTTTTATTAACTATCCCTATATTTTAATTAATATATCTCTTTATATATTAGCTTAAGTAAAGGAGAAGGCTAGCTCTTAGGAGGGCTTAACTACTCCTAAGCATAAGCTTTATATTACTAATACTTTAGCCTTAAACTTCTATCTAAGCTTTAGTATAGCTTATAATAATTCTCTTATTTCCCTAGCTAGCTCTAAGTAACCTACTAGTAAGTTATAATCTCTTATTAAAGCATAAGGAGAGTGTATTATATATATACCTTTATAAACCTTATATCCTATTAGGGCCTAGGTAAGAGGTAGTTATATAAGGTATAATCCTCTATAATCTTTATAGAAGTAACCTATTTATACTAAGCTCTCCTTACCCTTTTACTTTACGCTAATCTTATAGCCTAATATACCTAACCCTTATAGTTATTTATAAGATATTCCCTATAATAGGTATATTTAAGTAGGTATTATAGGTAAGGGTAATTTAGGTTACTATTATAAGGTTAGGTCTAGATAATCTTAGAGATACTACTTATATAAGGTAAGTAATTACTATTATTAGACTTTATATAATACTTATATTCCCCTTACTAAGCAAATATTATTAGCGCTAGATAATAACTCTAAGGTATAGCGCTCTTAATCCCTCTTTTAACTACTCTCTTTCTTATATATTATATAAATAGTAAAGTAGTGTTATAAGGCACTATAACTCTAATTAGAACTTATTATAAAGCTAGATTTTATATATAAAGAGGTTATTACTTTAAGTAATAAGGCTAAGGGTACTACTAGGGGCTTTTTAGTAGTAAATAATAAGAAAGTAACTAAGGTAATAGTATATCTTAAGGAGGTTATTTACCTTCTTATATAAGTCCTTTTCCCTTATATTTAGAATAGCGTTTATATGCGTTTTTTTATATAATAGTATTTAGCATTTAGTATTTCACTAATTATATTTGCCTTAGTAGCGCTTTATTTACTAAGGAAGGGGTCTTTATATATTTCTAGGGTAATTAATTTTATACCCTCTTATTAATATACCTATAATTCCTTAATAATTTATACGCTTTAAATATTATATAGTATGCGTAGATTTACTAGACTAAGCATTAATCTAAAGCATTTAAAGTGCTAATAATTTAACGCTTTTATAAACCTATTAGTAGGCATCTCTACTATTAGTAAATATATAATTTTAAAGCTTCCTTTCTTAAATTCCTACTTTAACTATA
Organism: Epichloe sp. AL9924; assembly: GCA_000729825.1. Taxonomy (NCBI): domain Eukaryota; kingdom Fungi; phylum Ascomycota; class Sordariomycetes; order Hypocreales; family Clavicipitaceae; genus Epichloe; species Epichloe sp. AL9924. The sequence goes on from JFGW01000115.1 coordinate 72,468, forward strand.
TATTATAAATATTAATATAATATAGTTAAGTATTTAATTACTTGCTCTTATTTAGTATAAGCCGAATTATTTATTAATTATTATAATTAATAATCTAGTCTTTATAGGCATTGAATTTAATATCTCTAAATAGGCACTAGAGGCTTATAGTCTCCTTTACTACCTATTATAAAGTAAGTAATTTAGCCTCTATTATAGATATTATTACTATTATTTAGCGCGTAGCTTTCTAGATAATAAGTCTACTAAAGAGAGTAATTAAGTATTCTTATAATAATTTATAAGTCTTAAGATTATTTATAAAGGAGGTATTACTTAAGATTTAAAGAGCTTAAAGTTTAGTAATTATACTATAGTATAGCGTAAGTTTACTTATAATAAGTAAATAGCAAATAGCTTAGTCTATTACCTTTATATACTTTAGTCCTAGATTTATTAGGTATTATAATAGCTTTACTACTATAAAAGCTATATTAGGCCTAATTATAATTATAGTGTATAGGATTAATCTAATCTTTTCCTAGTAAATCTTTATTACTTACTTCTTAGCTTTACCCTTAAACTTATAATACTTTACTACTAGGATTAGTATAATAGGGAAAGTGCCTTTTCCTACTTACCTAAATTTCTCCCTAATCTTATTAATATATACCTTATAACTAAGATACACCCTTTATTATGCTTAATCTCTAATAATTTAGATCCCTAGGAAGAATCCTACTTTACCCTTCTTATCTAATTTATATACCTCCTTTAGGCCCTTAGAAATATAGTTAGTAATCTGTTTATTATCCTTATAAAACACTATAAGAATATTATCTATAAAGAATATAAGGAAGATAGTCTAATCTTTTATATAGAATAAGCAGGGCTTCTCTTTACTTAATTTAAGCCTAAGCTTCTTAAGTAACTTACTTAATTCCTTAAACTATAGTTATAAGGAGTCTCTTAATCTATAGAGGGCCTTAAGTAATTCTATATATTCTCTAAGTATTATAAAGCCTTTAGGGAGTTTATATATTATAGGTATTTTATTCTTTTTATATTTAGCGTAGAGAAAGGCATTCTTAATATTATACTACCTAGTCTCTAAGTTAAATCTAGTAACTAGAGCTATAAATACACGGAACGTGTGCGTAGTAAGCGTTGTAGTATAGGTGCGTTTAATTATAGAGATATCTTAGAGGTCTCCGCGCATATATAAGCGCGCTTTATAATAGACTAATATCCCTTTCTTAATAAACTTATAAGAAAACACTTATTTTAATAGTAGTAGCTTTAAATAAGCTATAGAATACTTTATTTACTACTATATTTCTTATTCTTTTAGCTTATTAATCTCTTTATTTATTACCTTTAACTATTCTTCTCTAAATAGATAGTCCTTTACTTTCTTCTATAACTTTAGAGGTTTAGTAAGGTCTAATTAATAAATAGTCCTTACCTTTCTCTTTAGGTTAAGGTATAATCTATTTTCTTTATTATAATACATATTAATTACTAAAAACATAGTTTTATAGCACTTAAAATCCTAATCTCCTAGAAAGAGCTTATAAGAGTCTCCCTCCTTAGTCTTCCTATACTTAATAAAGAGATTCTTTAGGTCCTAAAGGCTATTAATAAGAGCTTTATTAGGTCCTTTTCTCTTTCTCCCTATTAGCTAAGTATAAGAAGGAACATTACCCTATACTCTCTTTATTTATAATCTTAAGCTTATTTACATACCTTTATATATAACTATTCTAAGACTCTATTCTACGATTTCTAGCTATATAGCTAGAGCTCCCTTTAAGCCCTCCGCGCAGGTAGCTAGTCTAGTATTTACTCCTATAGGTTTATCTTATTACTAGTTTTTCTTTACTTTATTTACTAGCTTAGGCAGTTAATTACCTATTAAGTTATTAATAACTTAGTCCTTAGCATTATATACTTAGTGTTCTAGAACCTTATAAGGATATTAGCTCTCCTAAGCCCTTATAGTAGTATCCCACTTACTACTTACTAGATCTATTATTATATTACTTTCTTAAGCATATAAATCTAGAGTATTATACTCCTTTTTGCTCTCCTAAGCTTCTAGATTAGGAGTCTCCTACTCTTTAATTACTAGATCTAGTAATAGCTAAGGTATTTAAAGTCTAATTTACTTATTAAGGTATATAGCTTCTCTTTCCTTTAGCTAAGAAGTCTATAGAGCTTTTACCCCTAAGTTTAAACTCTTAGTTTAATTCTTTTAGGGTTTAATTAGCATAAGGAAAAGATTTAATTCTTTATCTAGTTTAGTGTCTATTTTAAGGGCTTAGAACTGCGTTTTAAGCTTATTAATTAATAGCTTTATTATGCTTTCCTTAGCTAGATTATAAAAAATTAACTTATTAAATATAACATTCCTTATTATTATAACCTTTCCTAGTCTTAGTATCTAAATACAATATATATTAGAGGTAAAGTACCTAACTAGATATCTAATATAGCCCCTAGGATTTGTCTTATAGAACTATCTATGTTTATTAGCTTTATAATCCCTTTAAAGAGAATAAGCGTAATAGCTATATATATATAACCTACTCTAATCTAGCCTTAGGTTAGCTATAGGCTCCCTTATTAGTAACTAAGTATTATTATAGAACTAGGTTTCTAGGGTTTCTAATAGTGTTTTCTACCTAGATTATTAAATAGGGCTTATATTATATAGGTACACTACTACTTATATACTCTCTAACTATAGATTTAGTAGTAGCCTTATGCCTATAAGCATTGCATTTAACCGTAATGTAATTATTTGCCCTACCCTCTCTGTAACTCTATTAGGTTTATGTGAGAACAATGATAGCTAGGCAAGAGGTATAGGGGCTCTGGTATATTAACTAAAGCTTGCTAGGTCTAAGTGTGTTATGCGTGCGAGTCACTAGCTTATAGCTAGCGGCTTACTAGTGTTATATAGACCTAGCCCTAGAGTATAGCCTATTCGCAGGGCGCGCTAGTGGTGTGCCTATGTTATAAGTAAGGCCTTATAATTATCCCCTTACTTATAGCTAGACTCCTAAATAGCTTCCACTAGCTTCTATATAGCTATTTACTAACTAGCTACTATATTATAATAATAACAAATAATAATAGTATTTAAGTATAAATTCGCCTTTAACTCCCTATTACATTACGTACTTTTTACCTTTATATCCCTAGTTAACTTTTTAAAACTATTATAATACCTTAAGCTACTATTATATTCCCCTTGCTAATTACCTCACTTTTACTATAGATTTAGACTATATTCCCTTAAAGAAATATTCCTATATATATTATTTATATACTAGATATACTAACTTTAAGAAAAGCCTACTATCTAAGCCTAAATTACCTTAGATTAACTATTAATTCCCTATAGAATTATCTACTACTACTACAATAGTAAAATATTTAAAACGCTATATTTAATATTATAAGCGTGGTAATACTTATAACACTATATATATACTACTATTCCTATGTCTTTTAGTCCCTTATTACTAATATCTCTATATAGGCTATAGCTACTATAAAAGGTAACTTTTTAGATCTTTTAGCCCTAATAAACTAGGTATAAACCCTTATAGTTACCCTTAGTAGCTTATATAAGGAAGACCTAGAGGACTAAATATTCTCTAAGGTAACTTACTTTGGTTTTACTAGGGCTTATCTAAACCTAATACTAGGGTTTAATTATGCTAATATAGTACACTATATTACGTTTAGCCTTACTAGGGCTATAAAGGTTTATTAGGTCTATCTTTTCCTTACTTATATACTAGTCTTTTACTTACTTCTTAGGGTAGGAGGCGTTAATTTTATATAACTAGTATATTATTTCTTACTAGTAACTTTTTATTACTATATTTGTAACTCCTATCCTAGGGGTAGTAAGTACTCTAATCCTTTTTACTACCTTTTTACTAACCTTTTTATAGCTAAACTATTATAAACTTTCCTATATCTAGAAGGTAAAGGTAACTTTACGTCTAAGGTCTTATAACCTAGGTTTTATGCCCTAGGGTGTTGCTAAGCATTGCTTTTACTAAGCAATATAGGAGCTAATTAGTAAGGATAAGGACTAGGGTAAGTACTTTCTTTATAGAGGTATAGTTTTTTTATATAAAGGGGCTATAATAAAGGGGTTTCCTTTAAGTCTCCTTACTCTATAGGCATGTTTTTATTTATTTTTTAGTAAGTAGTCTAAGGTTTCTTAGTTTAGAGTGTAGTAGTAGCTAGTAAGGCTAGGCCTTTTTTACAGGAATATTATATCTCTTTGCCTATAACTTGCTTATATCTTGCTATCTCTCTTATAGGATTTGCTTTAGTAAAATGCCTAAATCACACGTTACACGCCTTCTATATCTTTAGCTAGGACCTATTAGTTATATTTGCTTAGCTAACCCTTCTATTTTACTAGGTATTTATGTTATGGACTCGAGCTATAAGCTCGGGTTAAGTCTGGCTCCGGAAAGTACGCGGACTATGTGTGGCTTAGGTTAAGTCTAGCTCTAGAAAGTACGCGAACTATATATAGCTAAGTTAGGGCTACACGCAGACTACGCATAAGCCACGTATAAGTTACTATAAATCTAGGCACTATGTAATTACTAGTGTAATTCCTTTCTTCTTCTATAAGAATAATATTCTTACTTTAAATACTTATAAGTAAAAGCTATAAGGCTAGTTCTTAATATATATTATTCTTTACTATAGAAACACATTAACTAGTAAATATACTATTACTATAGGATAGGATAAATACTAATAAGTTAGTAATATTATAACACTTACTTAAATAGTAAGTAAGGTAAATTAAGTACTTAACTAATAAGTATAATATAGTACCTATACTAATTTAGCCTAAGTAAAAACCCCTTCCTACTAGGCCTCCCTTTAATAGTAATAGAGTTTTATTTATAGCTTAGAAAGGCCTAATAGCCTATAAGTTACTTATAGATAAGGATTCTATTAGTAATAAATAGGACTAGTGGTATTTTATTTACTAGAACCTATTTCCTAAGGTATAGGTATAGGTTATACCCTTCTTTAAAAAGGGCTATTTACTTAACTATTACCTAGAGTAGCTTCTTAAATACCTTAGGGAGATATTTAATAACCCTTATTAATAGGAATTAGCTATTATAGAACTTAATTAGTTAATATAATAATAAAATAAGCAATTTAGTAACTTTTATATTTATTTTAAATAGAAATTAGCTTAAGCTAGGGGGCTCAATTAGTTAGACTTAGTAAAGTTATTTAAGCTATATATAGCACTTAATAAATAAATAAGAGACTATAGCGTAGGTTAGGATATACCCTAGGCTAATTATATTTCTATAATAGCTTACTATTAAAGCATTACACTAGATATTAAGTCCTACTAATTAGAGAAAAGACACTAGATATAGAGATATAGTAATTAAGCGCCTAACTTAAATAAGACTAAGGTATATAATAAGGACACGCTAATAATAGATATTTAATCTATAGCTATAATAGGGACTTAATAAGGCTTTAGAAAGTCTATAGGACACTAAAGATTAGGTAATAAAGGGGGCAGTAAATAAGCTAAATAGGTTACCTAAGATATATTTAATATATACTATAATAAGGGGAAATATATATAATATAGCTCCTCTAAGTATTTTATTATAGTATACTCTTTATACCCTACTATTTAGCTATAGAAGAAGTTTTCTATTAATATTTATAATATAGAGAATATAACTTCTATAGACTTAGATATTAAGTCTATAGTATAGTTAGGAAAAGAGTAACCCTATTATTAAGTTATTTAATAGGGGATAGGGGAAGAAGGTATAAAGAGGCTTTATAGTATATAGTTATTACTAATAAGGACTATAAAAAGATCTAGAATAATATAGATTTATTCCCCTTCTTAGTTCTTACTTTAATTAATAAGACTACCTTTATAGATACTTAAGTTAATATAGGCTATAACTACTACGCTACTATAAGTAAACACTTAGTCTAAAAGCTTTAATTAGAATGCCTCTCTCTTCTAACTAAGAGGTTAGTTTGCATAGCTATTAGTGTAAAATAAGGGGGAAAAAAGAGCTATAAGAAATGATTATATATATTATATATTATTTGTTTTTGGTTAGATTTAGATAGATAGGAAACGCTAATTATAGTATATATAATCCTAGGACTAATAAGGTAACTTATCCTTAGTATACTATAAATAGAATAGAATAAAATTACCTTAGATATAATACACTAATAGGTATGCGTAGAATTAGCAAATAGTTTATATATCTAGGCTATGGTTAATAAAAAGGTTAATTAACCTATAATATCTATCTTAGGTTTAACCTTTACTAGGATAGTATAGCAAGTAAAGAGACAGAAGGAACACATTTAGCTTTGCGCTATAAGCTTATAGGAAATTATATCTATTTTACAAATTAATATAACCCTAAAGGCTATAGAGAAGGAGCTTCTTACTTCCTTACTAAAGGCACTTTAGGACTTTAAGGATTTATTTTAGGAAAGTAAGGCAAATATTCTACTACTATACTAAGGGAAGTTAGACTACTATATTTGCCTTAGGCGTAATGTAAATAGAAACAAACCTAACCTACTATAAGCACTATTATATAATATACCCTAGGAGTATTTACTTAAGATTTAAAAGTAGGTAATAGACTTAATAAATAAGGGTTAGATCTAAGTAAGTTTATTATTAGTAGTAGCCTTAGTATTATTAGTAAAGAAACCTAGTAGTAGTTAGAGGTTCTATGTAAACTATCACGCCCTAAATAAGATTATAGAATAGGACTATTACCCCTTACTATTAGTAAAGGAGACACTATATTTATTATTAGAGGTAAGGTAGTTTATAAAGCTAGATATATAATTAGCGTTTTACTATATATATATTACTAAAGGCAAAGAACACTATATAGCATTTTATATAAGGTTTGGTTTATTTAAGTGGTTAGTATACCCCTTTAGGTTAGTAAGTATACCTATAACCTTTTAAAGGTATATTAATAGCGCCTTAAGTAGTATCCTAGGTAATTATATTACTACGTATCTTAATAATATCCTAGTTTACTTAAGCAAATTATAAAAGGACTATATATAGAAGGTTTATAGCATACTATTTAGACTATAGTAAGCTAGTCTAAACCTAGATATTAAGAAATATATATTTATAACTAAGGAGGTTAAATACCTTAGGTTTATTATCTAGGTAAGGAAGGTAATTTACCTAGATAAGGAGAAGATTATAGTAATTTAGGATTAGGAGGTGCTAATAAGGGTTTATAAAGTCCGCGGGTTTCTTAGATTTACTAACTTTTACTATAATTTTATACTAAAGTTCTTAGACTTAGTAGGCCCTCTAATTAACTTAATAAAGAAGGGAGCCCTATTCTACTAGATAAAGAAGTGTAATAAGGCTTTTAAGGCATTAAAGGTAGCCTTTATATTATACCTAATCCTAACTTAATAGGATCCTAAGAAAAACACATTAGTAAAGGTAAATTATTCTAGTATAGTATTAGGGGGTTATCTCTCTTAGTTTAGTAATAATAATATCTTATACCTAGTAGCTTACTATTTAGCTTAATTATAGGCTGCTTAATGGAATTACACTATTTATAATAAGAAACTACTAGTAATTATTTCCTACCTTAAGGCGTAATTAGTAAAGCTTTAGAGTGTAAGTAAACTATTTATAATATTAATAGACTATAAAAACCTTAAGTACTTTATAGTGCTAAGGGAGATATTAGAACAATAGGTATAATAGGCAGAGACTCTAGCACTCTTTAACTTCTACCTACAATATAGGCTAGGCATATAAGCGGAATAACTAGACACACTATTATAATATTATCCGGATAGGCTAGAAATAAATAGAGTAAAACCCTTAATTATTTAATCTATAATAAGCCCTATGAAATTTAGCTTTAAGAGGGGATAACTATGCGTTTGCCTTAAGCCTATTATAGTAATAGAGGGGGTTATTATAGATACTAGTTTAGCCCTATTAAGGAGTCTTCCTACTAGTAAGTTATTATTTATAGATAAACACCTCTAATCCCTATAGGACTAGTCTATAACCTAGGATAAAGCTTATAGGTTATAGGTTAATGCAGTGGCAATAAGGGCTAGGAAGTTCCTAGATACTACTAATATAAGAGAGTAAATTATAGACTATTAGATTAGCATAAAAGGGGCGCTTTAATTCTAAGGGCAGACATAGGTTCCTAAATAGGAACTACTAACTATAATATTAATATAACGGGTTTATAACTTACCTTTATTAGGTTACCTAGGGTAGAATATAACTTTTAAGGCGCTTTAAAGGGACTTCTGTTGAATTCAAAAGAGTGGACCGATCCATCTGCACCTAGGATTACAAAGCCTTATGTATTTTTAACACCCCCCCTGGAATTGCATATCCAGGTGCCCTATAGAGGTCTTAGGCTTATACTAGCAATTGAATTTTTTAGTTATTTCGGCAGGGTTCGAACTCGTAACCTTGCCTCGCAGAGCAGTGCTCCACTGTGGTAGGCGAAACGCTGCAGTGGGCCTAACCACTGCGCTACCGGGCTCATAACCTGTTGAATTCAAAAGAGTGGACCGATCCATCTGCACCTAGGATTACAAAGCCTTATGTATTTTTAACAACTTCTATTAGGATAGTATGTCGTAGGATGTGGCTTATTTTATATAGAACTACTACTATTATAGAGGGAGGAAGAGCTAGTAACTATAATAAGGCTTATTAAAACTAATCCCGCTGCTAGACAAGTACTAGTTATAAATATCTATTAACTTTATAACTAACCTTCTAGCCTAGGGTTAGGAGTAGCTAAGGTTCCTAATAGTTATTATAGATTAGCTATCTAAGTATGTTTAGTTAAAGGCAATAATATTAATAGTAGCTAAGGCATATACAAAATAATTTAAGTATTACTAGTGGCGCTTCTATAGGTTCCTTATATAGATTATTATAGACTATAAGTTAGATTAGCTTAGTAATTTCTAGACTAAACTCTATAAGGGAGTAAGTATATAATAATTACTTTTTACATTACACTACTCACAAATAGACAGCAGCATAGAGAGGGCTAACTAGGATATATAAGCTATTTTACGTGTAATACTATCTTTCTCCTAGTTTAAATAGCTAGACTACTTACTAGCCTATTAACTAGTATTAAACAATAAGGACTTATTAGTAACTAAAGTAAGCGTGAATATAGCCCTATATAGGTTTAATATACCTATAATTTAGGAGTTATTTACTATAGGACTATCTATAATATTAGTAAAGGGAAGGGCTTAGGCCTTCTTATAGCACCTAAAGGATAGCATAGATTTAATATAGGCTATAATAGCTTTTGTTTAGTAATAGTAATAGGAGGAGATAAATAGTAGCTATAGGCTAGTAAAGTAGTTCTAGATTAGGGACTATATATAGCTTAGTCTTTATAATATTAAAATAAACTAACCTTATAAGAAGTTAGACTAGGTTATAGCTAAATATAAGGTGCTTAAGGTCCCTATGCCTTTAACTATTAAACTAGATATTCTAAGGGGACTACACCCTATCTTTTATATTAACCTAGTATAGCGTGTAGTAGGTAATCCTCTGCTAAGTTAGAAACTAGCTAATAAATAACCGCTACTAGACCTAGTTATAATAGATACTAATAATAATCTCTTAGAGTTTTAGGTAAAGGAAATTTTAGTAGCTAAGAACACGCTAGGTTAAGGTTTAAACTAGAATATCTTAGTTAAATAAAAAGGCTATATCTAGCTAATATAAGAACTATTAGAAGGCTTATAAGATATAGAGGCACTTAATTAATTTAAGTTATAATAGGGCAATATATAGATAAATAATAGCCCTAAAAGGGTATAATTTAATTTAGCTATAGAAAATTAATATAACTAGTTTCTCTCTAGTATATGTGTACTTTAGCGCTAAGTTTCTACCTAAATAAAAATTAATTAGGAAGGGGGGGGGCTACTACTATTTCCTTTATAGCATTAGTATTTCTCCTTTATAGTATAAGCTAATACCACTATGTTTTTAGCTAGGACATAGGTATTAGCTAATATTTATTATACCTAGGCATTACCTTACTCCTATACAGAGATTAACTAGGTTAAGTTATTATTTATAGTTTATATACTATAACAAAATTTAGTAGCTAGGTTATTATAGCCCTAGCGAGTAGGGGTAGTATTAGTAAGTATAAGTTACTATGCCTTAGATACTCCCTAGGTATAGGCAGTACCTATAGAAGAGAAGGCTAGAGGTTAGGCCTTAGCTAGATTAATTTAAGCTATAGCTAATATACTATTAAATTACTTTTAGTAATAGATAAAGGTTTTTATTAGAATAGTGTGTTATCCCTTAATAGATATAGTCTGCTTTATAGCTAGGGTTTTAATAGCTTATCTAGTAGCTAAAAGGTTCTTAAGATACTTAAACATATAACGGAGTTTTAGGTTAGCGCTGTAGAGGTATATCTCCTAGATATATAAATAATAGGTAACTTAGTAAGGGGCGTAGGCCTAGTTTATGCCTAGGGCATATATATATTTTCCTTTAGTGTGGAGGTTATTTATATAAAGGCTATAGGGAAACTTATACTCTTTACTATTAGAGAGGGCCTTATTATCTAAGTTACCTTCTAAGATATACTTACTAAGGTAGGTGCCCTTACCTAGGCTAGGAGAAGAAGGAGAAGGTAGGGGAGGTAGGGTAACGCTAGTAAGGGCTAGGATAATAATAAGATTAGATATAGTAAAGGTAAAAAGGGAATAAAAAGGGGGATAGATAATTATTTAGGCTTAAGAAGAGGGGATAAGAAGGATATATAAGGAAATATTATAATAATAATAGGTTATAAGAGTTTAGAATTATAGGGGGGGATAGGAATATTTATATTTCTAAGGGTATAGGGTCTAGCTCTAGCTAGAGTATATATTATTTACTTTTAAAAGGTAGGCTAGGGATAGATAAGGGCAATATATTACGTAATTATCTAATAGCTAGTTAGTAATAAGGGCATTGCTTAAGGTAAAGTTAGGATTTTATAGGTAAAGGTAAGATTATAAAATAGCTATAAAGGTAAGGGAGTAAGTAAGGCATAAAGATAGCTAGTAGTAGGTATAAAAATAGGGTAAGCTAGTGTTTTTAGAGGTAGGGTTAGAGTAAAGTAAATTTACCTATATAATAGAGAAGGTTAGAGTAAGGTAAACCTACGCTAAAAAAATTTTATAGCCTATATAGAGGACTTATAGCCCTATAGCGTATACTACTTAAGGGGGCGCGGTCTTTACTTACACTAAAGGGTACCTTACTTAATAGGATATAGTCTTTACCTATACTAAGGTTAGTTCCTATATATAAGGGGACTATAATCTTATTACTTACTTATTTTTAACTAAAAGAGAGAAGGGAGAGGTAAGTAAGGGGGTATATTATAGGCTTAAGCTATAAGCTTAGGTTAAGTCTAGCTCTATAAAGTACACAGACTATATATAGCTTAGGTTAAGTCTAGCTCCGGAAAGTACGCAGACTATATATAGCTAGGTTAGGGCTACACGTAGACCACGCATAGGCTACACATAAGTTACTATAAATCCGGGCGCTGTGTAACTACTAGTGTAGTTCCTTTCTTCTTTTGTAAGAATAATATTCTTACTTTAAACGCTTATAAGCAGAAGCCATAAGGCCAGTTCTTAACAATTTATTGCCTTTATAAGTCTTCCTATAGTCTTTAACTTCCTCTACTTTATACTTATCTTCTTTATCTTTAAGGTCTAGTATTAGCATTTCCTTGTCCCTAGCGTCTTTACAGTAATTCTATAGTTCTAGTAAACTAATATAGAATATATTATATAGCTAACTATACTTTTTAGGTAATACTAGTTAGTACGCTTATTTTCCTATAGCATTAAGTACTTAAAATAGTCTAATAAATCTAGGGGTTAGCTTCTATTTTGTGTCCTTAAGTCTAATGTTCTTTACTAATAGTACTATAAAGTTACCTCTTTTTAAGGTTAATAGCTAGTAGCGCTTATTATAGTACTTTACCTAGGTTTTAGTAGCTTTTACCTAGTTTCCCTTTAGTTACTCCTTAACTTTATATAACTTTATAATATACGTATAGGCTTCTAGTACCTCCCCTTCCTTAATCTTATCTCTAAGAGCTAGGTAAAACTTAGGTAAATATCCTATAAGGGAGTAGTTTAAAGAGTAACCTATAGTCCTATTAACTATATTATTATATATATATTAGGCCACTAGAAGTAGCTTTAGCTATATTTGCTAGTTTTCTATAATAAAGCATTAGAGATAATGCTTAAGCACTTAGTTTATTCTCTCTATTTACCTATTAGTTTAGGGGTAAAACACTGTAAAAAGCCTTCGCTTTACGCACAATAGGTAACATAGGTCTAACTAGAATTAGCTTATAAAAACTAATCCCCTATTAGATATAATGCCCTCTAGTGCCCTAAATTATAGTTTAATCTCCCTATAGAAAAGCTTTGCTAATTTAGCTATATTAATAGTAGTAGTTATAGGTAGGAAGATAAAGTACTTAGTAAATTAGTTTATAATTACTAGGATTACATTAGTTTCTCGCTTACTAGCTCACGCAATAGGTAATCCTATAATAAAGTCTATTAAGATCTCTACCTATAGTTACCTTAGTATTAGTAGTAATTTAAGGCTTCTATATAGGTAATACTATCTAGCCACTACCTATTAGCAAACCCTATAGCTTATAATATAGTCTAAAATAGACTTACTTATAGCTAGCCACTAGAAGTAATGCTTTAATAGCTTAAGAGTGCGCTTAGTCCTAAAGTAACTTACTAGTAGATTATTATAGTGTAGCTATAGAAGCTCCTATTATAAGATAGGCTCCTAGGGAATAATTACCTAGTCTTAGTACATTAGGAGACCCCTTATACTATATAACTATAGACTAGCCTTTCCCTTCCCTTTTGCTAAGGAGTTATTAGTCTTACTATTTTACCTCTGTAAATTTAGGTCTTAATCCTATACCTTCTATAGTAATTACGCTAATAGTTTATCTGCCTTAGATTAGTAGGGATTTAGTAATATAATAGCCCCCTATATCTTCTATACTATACTAATATCTTAGATACACGCTACTTTCTCCTAGAAATTACCCTTATTTAGCTAATCTTTTACTAGATCTACAGTGGCTATTTAGCCTCTTAACTAGGCTACTCTAGCCTCTAGAGCTTTCTCTATAGGGGCTAGGGTATTTTCCTTCCCTAAAGATATTTTATTAAGCCTCTTTATATCTAAGACTAGTAATATACCTAGTTTTCTTTAATATATTAGTATCTCTTCTTCTACTACTTCTTTAGTAGCTACTATTTTCTTTTAAAGCTCTAGTAGAAGTGCCCTATTTATTAGGGGTTTACCTTTATAATTAGACCTCCTTAATAGTGTATTTGCTAGGTTACTTTTCCTTAGTCTATACCTAATTATAAAGTAAAAGAGGCAAAGGAATATATACTATCTAGCCTACCTTCTATTTAGCTTTTACTACCTTATAAAGGTCTATAAGTTATAGTAGTTTAATAGGACCTCTACTAGAGTTACTATGCCTTTAATATAGTGTTACTAGTGCTTAAATAACTTTACTATAGTAAGTAACTCTTAATTAGCTATGCTATAATTACGCTTAGCGTCTATAAACTTCCTTAACTAAAAGGCTACTAAATACTAATAGCCTTTATTATCCTATTAAGATAGGATTCCTACTATTATAAAGATAGAAGTATTTATCTTAATGCGCACTAGTTAACTTAGGTTATAATAATAGAGGAGAGGCGCTTACTAAAAGGCATCTTTTAGCTAGTTAAACACTAGCTATTCCTTTGCTCTAAATATAAACTTCCTAGTCTAGATACTATTTTAACTGCCTTTTATTAACATATATAAAGGTACTATAATCCTAGAGTATCTATAGATAAACTATTAGTAGAAGTTATAGAATCTAAGGAATAACTATATATCCTTAAAGCTTATAGGTTCTTTCTAATCTTAGATTATATTAACCCTATGCGTATTTATTAAGATCCTATTAACTAATAGGATAAACCCTAGGAATTCCACTAACTCCTAGTAAAATAAGCACTTTAAGGGTTTTATATATAGCTTTGCTAACCTTATATATTCTAGGACTTCCTTAATATATATAGTGTGCTTCTCTTGCGTTTTTAAGAAGATAAGGATATTATCTAAATACACCACATAAATAGTGTTAACTAGCCTATAAAGCGCTTTGTAAATATAGCTTTAAAAAGTAGCTAGGGCATTTATTAACCTAAAGGGCATTATAAGATATTTATAGTGTCTATAACACATATAAAACGCAGTCTTCCACTTATTACCCTCTTTAATATAAATTTAATAGTAAGCATCCTTAATATTAATCTTTAAGAAGTAGTAAGCCCCTTAATAATAGTCTAGGATCTTTAAAATTAGAGGGAGAGCATAGTAATTCTTCTATATTACCCTATTAAGTCCCTAATAATTTACATATAGTTAAAGTATTCTATCCTTCTTTAGTATAAATAGGATAGGCATGCTTATAAGGCTCTTAGAGGGTCTTATCTAGCCTTTTTACAGGTTTTTATTAATATATTTATAGAGCTCCTTTAGCTTGCTTTAGGAGAGAGGGTAAATTAGTCTATATAGGGGTATAGCCCTAGGTATTAGGTTAATCATGTGATTAGTTTTCTTTCTTAATAGTAGGCTTCCTGCCTTATCTAATATAAATATATCTTTAAACTTATATAGTTCCTTAGGGATATCTTTAATAGTTTTATATGCTTTTACCTTCTCTTTATCTTTAAGGGTAATAAACTTATCTTCTATAACTCCTATAATAGCATATATAATAGTCTTATTATATATTACCTTTATAAACTTACAGAGAGTTATAAGTAAAAAAGCTATTCTCTTTTTCTTAAACTACTACTCTTATAAGTATAAGTAAAGGTATATATATTCTTTAGTAAGTATATGTATTCTAATTAAGAGAGGGCTTCCCCCTACTCTTAGGTCCCTATCTATAGCTATATATAGTAGCTTAAGGTCCTTTTCTTCTTCTCTTAAGTCCTTAATTTTAATAAGTACCTTATAGACACTATATTAAGGGACTATAAGGGCCCTTACTACCTTAAGGATAGGTACTATAGCCTTAGCCTAGTTAAGCTTATAGTTCTTTATAAATTTAGCACTAATAATATTAATTTTAGCGTAGCTATTAAGATCCGCTACTATTTTAGTGTCTTTATACCTATAAATAGTAACTAGTATATAAAATTAACACCCTATTAGCACCCTAGCGTTTAAGGCAAAGGTAAGGGTATTTACTTTTACCTTAGGAAGTTTCCCTAGCCTTCTTAGGGCTCTTTCTTTAGCTTATTACACTTCTATATAAAATACTCTATGCTACTATAGTTAAAATATTATCTTTTATCCTTAACTTTACTATTATTTAGGTAAGTAGCTAGGCCCTTTTCCTAGTCCTTATTCCCTTAATCCTTATAAGGTTTATAACCTTATAGGGAGTCTTGCCTTTAATATTAGGGAGCCTTATATAGGCCTTTATCCCCTAAATAGTTAGGCTTTTACTTATTCTTTAGTATTACCTCCTAAAATCACTAGGTAAGTTATATAACCTCTTCTTAAGTCTTTCCTATAATTAAAGAATATAGGTTAATATAGTCCTATAGGTTAGGGAGTAACTTTATAAAGAATATAAGAGTATAAGACTTTTTAGAGGCTCTTTCTAGGTATTTCTCTAGCGAATCTAAGTAGATATTAAATTAGATAGGGCTTTAACCCTTATATTGCCTTGCGTTCTCTAGCTATATAGCTATTTATATATTATGGTTTATAGCGTCCTTAAGTAGTGTAAGTGTCTAATCCTAGAACTTATCCTAGTTATCTTTAAGGTCTTCCTAGCTATTAGCCTATTATTCTTTAAGGTATCTATCCTATCTTACCTAATAGTTAGTATATATATAGTTAAGTGTAAGAAGAATCTTTTAATAGTTATATTAATATTTTTTCTTTGCCCTATTAAAGGCATAGTTTAGGTTATTAAGCTATATCTTATACTTCTATAGGTTTATAGAATATTAAAGCTTAGTAATATTCTAGACCTTAATCTCTTAGCTACTCTAGCTTAAGGGGGTACTAAGTCTTTACCCCCTTTTTACCTATGCCTCCCCCTTATTTAGCTATAATAGGTTAATAAGCTCCTTTTCTTATTCTTATAGTTTCTAGAGTTATTTAAGCTAAGTAATTTGCTTTATTATTACTATAGCTTTAGTACTAATAGTAAGGGGTCTAATTTTAAGCATAATCTCTATAGAATATAGCATATCCTTAGCTATAGTGCTACCCTTATTTAATTAGTTTTAGTTATTATCTAATATTACTCTAGTGGATTAGGTAATTCTCCCCCCTATATTACTCTTAGGTAGCTAGTAAGAGAAGCTTTAGAATTATAAGAATAATAATAGCTAGGCAAGAGGTATAGGGGCTCTAGTATATTAACTAAAGCTTACTAGGTCTAAGTGTGTTATATATGTAAGTCACTAGCTTATAGCTAGCGGCTTGCTAGTGTCACGTAGACCTAGCCCTAGGGTGCGGCCTATCCGCGGGGCGCGCTAGTGGTGCGCCTATGTTGTGAGTGGGGCCTCATAGTTTATAAGTATACAGAGGCGTAAGCTTAAGATTAATACCTTATAAGCGTGCCTATATTTAAAAGATTATATCTTTAAATTAGCTAATAATAGCTCCTTTATAATCTTGCCTAATCTTTGTAATTAATAATCCAAATTGCCTTATAACCTATTATTTAAGGTAAATTAATATATTAAATACTATTACCTATGATTTATTAGGTAATATATATATATAAATTATACCTAAGAACTTATCTTTTATAACTATTAACTAGTTTATACTATTATAACTAGGCTTATAGTCCTAAAGGTCCTAATAGATCCTCTAAAAAGGCCTTAGTAATGTATATTCTAGTAGTCTTCTTAAAATAACTTAGTAAGCGTAAATAAGAGAATATATCTTATAGTCCCTACGCTTTATTCTATATAATTACACTCCCCTTATATAAGTGTAACTCTTAGCTAAAGTATCCTTACTAAGGTGCCTAGAATAAAGATACTATAGCTCTTTAGGGTTTGCTTATATAGTGTGCGGGTCCTTACTTAGATAACCACGCTGCGAGTATTATATATTATTATATGCTTCTAAATTAATTATTAAGAAGATTACTAGTGCTATAGCTAAATTTACTACTTACTTAGGACCTTTATAAGAAGAGAGAGGCTTATATTAAAGGAAAATAATATTATACTTCCTCTAAAGCTTTACTAATAATAAGCTTTTATAAAAGGGTCTAATATATAAGGAGTAGTTTGCTTTATAATACTAAATGCCCTTCTTCTAAAGAAGGCTCTCTAATATAATATTTATATAAAAACTAGGTATAAGTATAATATTATATAAGGTAAGGCTTTCTATAAGCTCTCCCTTTAGTCTATTAAAAATATTCTTAATTATATAAGTACCTCTTCTAGTAATCTAGAAGGAGGTTATTCTAGCCTTAAGGTAATTATTATATATTTTATTAAAGGTACTAGGTTTAAAGTAACTAATATTATTTATAATATAAAGAGCGCTATAGTTATTAAAGAGAGTGCTCTTAGAGAGTATATATCTTATGTTCTTAAGTATAGTATAGCTTCCTAGAGCTAGAATTACTCTCTTAAGAATCTTTAGGTTAATAATTACTACTATAATAGCACTAAATAACTTTTCTCCTTTATAATCCTTAATACCTTTTACTATTTACCTATCCTTTACTACCTTAGAGTATAGGTTTTTCTATTTAGCGCTTTTATAGTATTTCTTAACCTTCTTATAGTTAACTTTTATAGAAGGCTTAAATCCTAGAGCTTTCTTACTAGTTACTATATAGTATAAGCTATAGTATACTTAGGGAGACTAAAAGTATATAGTTAGTGCCTTACTTATATAGTAAGGGCACTTCTTTAGACTATTATTCTTTTAATCTTTATTACCTTAGTTAGAGCGCTCCCTAAGGGTAGTTATATAGCTTCCTTTTCTAGAGGCTAAGCTTATAGCTTATATTACCCTATAGTATCTTATATACTTAGAAGTAATTCCTTAAAGAGTTATATCTTTAGGAAGAGAGTTAGAGAACTATACTAGTTATATAATCTTAGTTTTTGCCTATTTAGGGTTAAAGCACGCTCTAATAGCTATAATAAAGTTATAAATTATATTAGGACCCTAAACCTTATTAATCTTATATATTAATGCTTTTTAGTATAGCTTTCCTTATTACTTAATCTAATACTTAAATTAAATATTTACGTATTTAGTGTTATTAAGGTAAGCTATATACTTTACTAAGACCTCTAACTTAATAATAACTTACCCTAGAGAAAACCTCTTCTCTAGCTTAATAGAGATTTACTAAAGAGTAGGTTTCTTATTATTTATATAACCCTCCTTAATCTTATTAATTACTATAGTATAGGTATTTAGGTTAATAATGCTTATAATCTAAGTACTAATAGTTCTCTCTTAGGACTTTATTACTTTATATACTTAATACTTAGATATAAACTTATAAGATAAGAAGGATAAAGCCTCTTAGAAGGTAAGCTTTATAGCATTATTTCCCTAATTCTTTATAATAAGAGCTTTATATAACTTAGGAGTAATAGTAAAGGGCTCTTCTAGGTAGTTAGAGTTAAGCTTTAGGAGCTAGGGATTAACTCTTTCCTAGATCTCTTAGCTTTAGGTAGCTTGCTTTAATACTTTATACTATTCTTCTTACTTATTAGAAAAGACTAACTTAATACTAGTCTTAAGACTTAGGTATAGAGAAGTAGTTAAATCTATTATATACTTAGGTAGTTAGTAAGGAGAAGTATATATATATATCTTATATATAGGGGACTTAGTGGAAGTTATAGGCATATACCTTCTAGGCTTATAACTAATATATATTAGGCATATAACTTAGAAAAGATATCCCCTAGTAAGATAAAGATATAGAAAAAAGGATTAAATTAAAGCTATCTTTTATTATATAAATAGAAGGATAAAAGCTTCTCTTTTATAGAGAAAGCTATTATATTAGAAGTTATATGCTTCTAATGTGATTTATCGCGTTTAGTGACATGCATTTTCAGCTCCCCTAATACGGTCGTGAGCGCATATTATTCGTTATAGACGCTGTATCCGCCATCGGGCAACAGCTTGCGCTTGTTTCCGGTCGTGGCCCGTCATTGTCTTTATTGGCGCAGACGGGGGGGTATTTGATTCTAGTGCGATGGATGGATGTGCATTCATTTCTTACCCTACAGGCCATGCATAGCCCATGAGCCAGCAGAGAGAATCTGGCAGAGTAAACGGCATTCACACAACCTCTCTAGAGTCTAGACCAACTCGAGGCGATCGCACACGACTACATAGTCCTGCACAAAGTTGGATTCAATTCGTTCTGAAAGGCACTGCAAGACTTGTACTACGATGAGGAACCCTGGAGTGCGAACAATATGAATATAATAAACACTCCCCTGTTCAATAAAACACATTCTATTGCAGCCTTTTTTAAAAAAACATAACAAGACAATTTCTCCTAAACACCTAGCCTATGCCATGTGTGTGGTGTTGAAAAGCCGATGACCAGTATCAGTACCCTTGGATCCAACAAATTTGTTTTTCGAGAGGCGAAGCGCTCCGATGCTGACGCGGTGTTGTTCTGCCACCTTGGAAAGCTCGCGCCCTTCGGACAATGCGTCATCCTGAACCACTCCGGCGGTAACAACAATGCAGATGTCTTTGTCCATGCTTCGTACTTGATTGATGAAAGGTATCAGCGTCTTGCCACTGCTTATCACGGAATCGACGAGAATCACGGTCCTCTGATTGTCAACATGTTCTCTCTTGATATCATCCGGGCAACTGGCGTGGACGAACATGGCAAGTGGCAATGCCTCGCTCAATCCCAAAGCCATGGGCTCGCCGCCTCGCATCAGCGCAACAATTGTGGTTTGAGTCTCGTGCTGAAGACGGTATCCGCTGACTTGATGCCCCTGTACATGCTGTGTAGGATATTCTTCAACTCCAACTATCTCTGGCAGGAACTCCCAGGTCAGGTAGAGCCCGACATTGCCGTGAGCTTTCCTCAAAGTTGGCCCTGCATTCGCCGCATCCCGCATCGGGGACATGAGCAGCTTCGCGGCACTCTTGTCTGTAGCCTGCCATATCCTTGGGTACGAACTAGCATTTCGACCACAATGCAACGACTTGAGAAAGCTTTCACCGATAAGGGACATTCGAGGAAGTACGCTATCGCTTAGTCGTGGAGAAACGGTCCCGGGCAGCAAGCATTGTCGCGGCTTGAGGCCCCGAGTCGTGATGGCTTCCATGAGAAAACGGTCCATACTGCGACTGCGATTTCGTTCTGGGCCTGTGACCACGATTGCTTGGTCCGCTGCCTCCAACATTGGCAAGTCGAGAGGGCTATCGCCAATTGCCACGATATGCAGCTGACCCTCTTGCCGCAGCTTTGTCACGATCCGAGCCTTTACGTCGGGCGTGACAACAATATCATCCGAGATTCTTGCTCCGCCGATAACTTGGATCTTTTGAGAGAAGACCTCTGTTTCTAGAATCTTCTCCCAGACACGGCGAATTCCGCAAGTCACAACTAAAGCAGACAAATTCTCATGAGCTTGGATAAAGCGGAAGAGGGATACGAATTCGGGGTGAATCTTTGTCTTTGATGTCGCGATTGTACAGATACGTTCG
>JFGW01000116.1:0-92021 GCA_000729825.1 Epichloe sp. AL9924
TTTATTAAGTTATAAACTAATACTATTAGCTAATAATAAAGAAAGATATAAAGGTATATATTAGTACTTATATAAGTTATTAGACTTTAAAACTAAGGCATTACAAACTATATAGCAAGCTAGCTACACTACTAGTGCTTAATTACCCTTTTTAAGAATTATTAATAGATTTTATTACTAGGCTTCCACTAGTAAAAGACTTAAACTAGACTTATAACGTGATTTTAGTTATTATTAACTGTTTTATAAAATATAGTATTTATATTCCTATTTTAACGTAACTAACTAGCAATAGGCTAGTAACTATGTTCTTAGAATATGTTTTTAGAGACTATAGAGCTCTAGAAGGTATTATAATAGACTAAGGTTCTATATTTACTAGTGGTTTCTAGATAACTTTCTATTACCTTCTTACGACTAAGTGGCTATTAAGCACCGCTTTTTATCCCTAAATAGATAGCTAGATAGAACGTTTAAACTAAGTTTTAGAGCATTATTTAAGGGCTTTTGCTTATACTAAATAGACTAATTAGGCAGATAACTTATTATTAGCGTAATTTACGTATAACATAAGCAATTACATAACGCATAGCTACACACTAGTAGAGGCGTTATAAGGTTATAATCCTAGAGGTCTATAATAAGTAGTCGTAGATATCCCTTTAGTAAATAATTAAGCTAAAAGTAAAGTCTTAGCGCTAAGAGAAAATCACACTATGATTAAATAGCTTTTAAGTGACTTATAGACTTAGTATAAGAAATATTATAATTAGAAAAGAACTCTAATAAGGTTTAAAGTTAGTAATTATATTTTATTATTAATAAAGAACATTAACCTAAGATAACCTAGCAGAAAGCTAGCTGTAAAGTACCTAGGCCCCTATAAGATTAAAAAGGTAATTAGTAGTTATAGATTAGCATATTAATTAAGGTTACTACCTAGGACTTATTTATATAATGTATTTAATATTACTAGTCTTAAGCCTTTTAAAGGGGACCTAACTAATGTGAAAGATGTGTCCTTATTATAAGATAACCTTAAAGATAATAAACAGGAGTTTAAAGTTAAGAGAATTATTTTATATTGCTACAATAGGAGATAATATAAATATCTAGTTAAGTGAAAAGGCTATAATATATTAGAAAACTTATAGGTGCTAAAGAGGGATTTTGTAATAAGGGACATTATTAAAGATTATAAGCAATAGTTAAATAGCGAGGTTATTACAAAGTACTTATAATTCGCAAGTTAATATAAGGTTATTATAAAGTACTTATGATTTATAAGTTAATGTGAGGTTATTATAAAGTAGTTACGGTTTATAAGTTAATACGGTGGGAAGTTAGAAAATAAAGTTAAATTACTTAATCTATTATATAGCTACTAAGTACCTACTCCTCTATAATAGAGTTAGCTATAGTAACTACTATTTCCTTAGTAGTAGTGGTAGCTATAGTAGCTAAGGGGATAGAGGCCTTAGGAGTATCTTTATTATTAGAATCCCCCTCTCTATATATATAGACCTAAAGTTTACTAGGGAGCTTAATAGGACTAATATAAGTAAGTAAATTAGTAGTATTAGGTATAAACTACTAGTAAGTTAGTTAAGCATTAGC
The DNA here is from genome assembly GCA_000729825.1 of Epichloe sp. AL9924. Lineage (NCBI taxonomy): Eukaryota > Fungi > Ascomycota > Sordariomycetes > Hypocreales > Clavicipitaceae > Epichloe > Epichloe sp. AL9924. The sequence continues at coordinate 1,618 of JFGW01000116.1, forward strand.
TATGTATATTAAGAAAGCTTACTATTAGGATATTCTAGGCTATAAAGCAAAGAGAGTTTAAAATATTAATCTATATCTTAAGGTTTATAGTATTACTTAGCAGCGCTATTATAGTATATTTATTATATTTTGCTTTATAAGTAATATTAGTAGTTATTTAGGCATAATAGATATATCTATGCTTATTAGAATTTTTATAAGATAGGATAGTATTCTATAGCTTCTTCTTTGCTTTTATAATAGACTAGCAGTAAGTTAGTAGTAATCTAGTGTCTAGGTAGTAGAATTATACTTACTTTATCCTAATAGTAGTAGCTACCTTTAGGAGTAGCTTTAATAAGTTTAAATAGCCTATTATAAAGCTACGTAATTTAAGCTAGGCACTAGTAGTATATTAGTAATAAGTAAGTAGTTTCTAGATAAGAGAGACATACTATAATATAGTTTTTATTATTATAGAAGTAATAAGTATATTTTATTAAGTAGCCTATTAGATATTAGTAATATAGAAGTAGTAAGTAAGCAGAGAAGTTATACTTATAGATTTATTATATTTTATAGGGAAGGTCTTTTTATTAATAAGATATTTAGGAATATTATAGCTACTATTTTTTAGTAGGATGTTTTACATTACTACCTACTAGGAGTAGCGTATGTATAGAATTTTCTTTCCTATTATTCTACTAGTAGTAAGTTAGTAATAGATATGCTATAAGGATATAGTAAACTTATATTAAGATTTTAGAAGCTAAGCGCTTTTAAGGAGACTTAGTAGGAGATTTCTTAGAAGACTTTCTAATAGCTTAACTTTCTAGAGCTACTAGAGGAGGTAAAGTCCTAATATAAGTATTAGATATAGTTAACTAGCTATAAGTTAGCTATAATAGACTAAATAAAGAAATTATATTTGAAAGGGAATAAACTAATAATCTAAATAAAGATAAAGGATAGATAAATAATAGTAGGTAATAATAATAATTAGAGACTAAAGAAGGTTAGTAATTACTATATAATAGCAGTAAGAGAGCTACTACTTAGCTAGTAGGGGTAACTTATAAGGTTAAGGGATATTATAAGAGAAAGGAAGTGTGTAAAAGGGGGAGAAAATTAGTCTCTTTTATATTAACCCTAGACCCCTTAAGTAATCTAACGCACCGCGGGTAAGTGATCTGTGAATCATAATAATAACTATTAGCTCTACTACTTACATATATACCTAATAGCTATAAACTTATAGCAACCATAACACAAGCCCTCTAGTTAGACTATTTAGAACTATAGCATTAGGTACCCTATTTATTTAAACTAATTATAAAAATTAACATAAGTTATCTATTTTTTTTAGTCTAGCCACGTAATAGGTAATAATATTTGTTTCGCTATATTAAAGCTACGTGTAGGCTACTATTTAGATATTACTACCTATAATAGGGGGGGTTATTTATAATTAGTGGTATTATTATTATTATTTTTACCTATACATCTAGATATAAGGTTCTTTATCTTATTTTCTTTATAAGCTCTATTATAGTGTCTATGCCTTAAGTAAGCAGCTCTTTTTATAATTAAGGTTAATTATACATTAGGGGGGTATTATATTAGGAGTGTAAAGGATAGAGATAGGATATTTATAATAGTGGATCTTTAGAGAACCTTTAGGCTACTCTAATAATAAAGAGGCTAGCTAGCTATAAGATAGCTATGTGTTTATTAAGCGGGGTATTTATTAAGGATAGCGCATATTATATGTGGTAGGTTAGAGATTAAAACCTTTATGCACTAGGCCTTAGCTAGCATCTTTCTAGTGGCAACTGCGAATCTTAGCCTTCACTTCGTTTATATCAGACCTAGCGGTACAAGCCGTGACACTTTAACACTAAAGTAAAGGAAAAAGAGTTAGTTTAATATTATACCTATAGAATACTTAGGCTTCTTTAAGATTAGTATAAGCTAAATGCTTAAAAGATACTAATTCTTACTAAAACGCGCCTTAATAATTACTTGTAAGCTAAAGGTACCTATAATTAGTATAAATAGGTAGTAATAACAGAAGTACTATAGAGGAATTATTAAGATCTAGAGACCTAATAGACTAAGGAGATAATGCTATATAAGTTTTTTATGCCTCTTTGTAGCAAATTTAAGTTATTTTAGAAGAAATAAAATAATTTACTTAATAAGGGCATAAAAAATAGCTTCCTTAAAGCTATTATAGAGTTTAAAAGAGATTATAAAGCTCTGTAGAGCGTACTAAAGATAGCTAATGCGCTTACTACTAATAGATTAACTAGTTAGAACAAATTAGAGAGACCTAAGTGCCTTAGATATATAAATTATAGTGTTAAGGATGCCACAAAGTAATGGGAATCCTATAATTTATTTAAGGCTTTTTATAAGCAGGAGGCTGCTCTAAAGAACTAGGAAGTTAAAAAAAACTCTAAAGATAATATTAAAAGATATCTTAAGGAGAATCCACAAGAGAGATTAAAAGCTATAAGTTAGAAGCTAGAAAAGAGGGAGAAAAGCGGCAATATTATTATCCCCTTATAGAACCTAATAAATAACGCTCTTGCGGTAACTCTAGGCAAGAAGACAGCGAATATATTATTATTTATATGCTTATAGAGCTCTTAACCTTTAAAGGAGATTATCACATTAACTTTAAACACTATAGATAGCTTAGAAATAAAGCAGAACATAGTGCTATATAACTCTAGAGCTAATATTCATATCTTTAACAACCCTTATTAGTTTAGATAGTCTACATTTAATAATTCCATTATAACAGAGGTTAAGGCCAGAGGCACAATCTATATATCTTTAGGTTAAGGACTAGTTAATATGTCTATTACAAATCTAGTATTATAAAAGCTAAGGACAATTATATTATAGAGTGCTCTGCTAATCCTAGAATTCTATATAAACCTAGTATTAGCAAAGATCCTTATAAATATAGGGATCTTCTAGAATTAAAAGAAGGGCTTCCTATTTTAAGGAAGGTAGCCTATAGCAAAGGTTTATAATATTAACGAACTCTATGTGCTATTAAGGCTATTAGATAATCTAAAAGAGGCCTACGCTGTAACTAGCAGACCTCCAAGGCCTCCTATAAAAGGAGATGTAAAGCTTTAGCATTAATAATGTGGTTATCTAGGCAACAAGGCCTTTGCAGAGCTTATAAACATAACTTTAGGCATTAAATTAATAGGACCTAAGCTTATAGAGTGTGAGGTCTATGCTACAGGCAAAGCTAAGCGCTAGAGATCGCAGGTTATATCTAAAGGGCTTCCTTAAGGACTAGGTTACAGGCTTTTAGTTAATCTAGAGTACTATAACTTACCTTATTAGAATAGTAATAGGTATTAGTGTGTTTTTACATACCTTATAACCTTAATGTGATTTTTCTACTTATTTAAATTAAAGGACAGGATTCGCAATAGCTTCTGTATAATAGCGGCGTTTCTAAGCACTTAATTTAGTGTTTAACTACGCTTTTTATATAGTAATATTAAGAAAGCCCTCTTTATAGATAGCATAAGGGATAAGATAGCCTTTGCTAGCATTATAGTCTATAATTTAGCTCCCTTAACGCCTATTTAGAATAGAAAGGCAGAGAGATCTAGGGGGGTAATTAAGCAAAAGGCTTATATATTAAGTCTTAAAGCTTACCTTCCTTTAGAGCTTAATAATAAGGTCTTTAATATGGCAGTCTATCTACTAAATAAAATACCTTTTAAGCATTATAGGAATTAGGTTATACCCTATAAGCTTTAGTGGAATTAGGCACAGAAAACTATACTAGCTTACTCATAGATATTAGAGGTTTAAAAGCCCTTAATCACATATCTTTAAGCCTACGGATATAAAGCGTTTCTAATAATAATAAAGGCTCTAGAGCACGTTAAATCGCATAATATAATACCTTAGTTAGAGCAGAAAGCTTACATTAGATACTTTATTAGTTATAGAGGCAAGTCATAGTATATTATATAGGTACCTTCGCTTTGTAATTATAAGGTTATTATATCAGCGTGTGTTTATTTTAATAAGAACTCCTTCTTTAAGCTAGAAGAAAAGCTAGAATTAGCTTAAAGGGAGAAGATATTAATAATTACGTTACTTAAAGAGCTTAAAGCTAAAAATCTTAATAAAGAGATTAGTTAAGACCTTATTAGAATAGAGCTTAAAGTAAATAATCCTATCTCTTTACTATTAGCTATAGGCTAGGAAAATAAGCAGTTTAAAGCAAAAACACCTCCTTATATAATAGGGGATAAAGAGGACCTTTCTAGTGTACTTTTAACCCCTCCTAACTCCTCTTAGAAGGCGCTAGTTACTATATAGAACTTAGAGCTTTAGGTATAAGGTAATAATGCGCTATTTTATAAGATTAATAAATTTATACGTAAAGCAATAGCTAAACATATAGAGACTACTATAAAGACTAGTAAAATTACTACTAAAGGCAGTAAGACTATAGAGAATCATAGTCCCTATAATAATAGTATTAATCTAGATAATATTATAACTAGAAAATACTATAAAAAGGAAATAAGGAAAGCTAGGTAAGCATAGTTTTCTTCTACTTTTTTAATAGCTTTATAAGGCACTTAACATAGTTTACATATTAAGGATATGCCTCTAGAACCTACCTATTATTATTAGGTAATAGCCTTAGCGTATTATAATTACTAGAAGGAAGCAATTATAAAGGAGCTTTTAAAGCTTCTATCCTTAAACTACTAGGAGGATATACTAGATAAGTCATTTAATTATAAGGAGATTATTAACCTTAGATAGGTTTTTAAGTATAAAACTAATAAAAAGGGCATAGTATTAGAGTTTAAGGCTTAAATAGTTATATAAGGTAACTAATAGCTAAAGGATAATCTTAATAACTACGCTACAACGCTTACTTCTTAATCTTTACACATGCTACTTACTATCTACTACACTAATAATCTTAATACCTATTAATACAACATTTAGAATGCCTTCTTACATATAGAACTTAAAGAACTTATCTTCTATAAGCTACTAGAGGGTATAAATATATAAGGTTATCTCTAGAAGATAATAAGAGCATTATATAGGCTATGGGAAGCTCCTTAACAATGGTTTCTATACCTAACGTAATTCCTATTAAATCTAGGCTTTATCTAAGGAAAGGAAGACCTATATATCTTTACAAAAGGCAGATTTATCCTGTTTTTCTACGTAAATAACATTATAGTGCTGTTTCCAAACGGATTTAAAGCAAAATTCAAAGAGCTATATAAATAGTTAATAAACAGTCTAGATATTAAAGACTAAGGTAATTTAAAGTGATTCCTAGGCATTAAAATTATTAGGAATCATAATACTAAAGAAATATAGTTATTATAGGAATTATATATTTAAAAGATAGCTTAGAAGTTTATCGCTAATATTATTAATAACAATTTAAAGAGCTTAATTACAATACCTTTAATAATAGCTATAATTATTCTAAATAATAGCAAGGCCACTAATAAAGAGATTAATTATTACAAAGTAGTTATTAGCTCTTTAGTCTATCTATGCATTATTGGGAGACTAGATGTAGCCTTTATAGCCTTAAAGCTTGCCTCCTTTATAACAAACCCATTAACAAAGCATATTAGGCTTATAAAGGCTACTCTAATATACACTTAGAACATAAGGAAGCTATGCCTATAATACTTAGGAGCAAATAGCTTTAATACCTTATTCTCTAGCACTAATGCCTCTCTTAGTAATAACCCTAATACTCGGAAGTTAATGTAAGGCTATATCTTTATTATACATAGAGCTATAATTAATTAGAAGTCTAGAAGGTAGCATTACATTATAACCTTAAGCATAGAAGCAAAGCTCTTTGCATTAAATTATAGAGCAAAAGAACGCATATCTCTAGGGAAACTACTTTGTAATATTAGTATACAGGTCCCTCCTCTATTAATTATCTAGTGTAATAATAAGTAGATAATCTAGATTACTAAATATATAGAAGGAAGGCTCTAGACTAGCCTTAAGCACCTTAATATAAATCAAATGTGGATTTAAGAACAATATGCAATAGGTAATATTAAGGTTAATTAGATAAAGACCTCTAAGATGCCTGCGGATAGCTTTATAAAGCCTCTTTTAGGTTAAATATATAGGGACTTCTACTATAGAATTAGCTTGTAAGAGATTCCTGCCTAATTATAACACTAGGGATTATTTATAATCTCTTCCTATAGCTTTAATCTTTAGCTTTAATAGATATCTTAGCTAAGGGGGGTGTATTAGGGAGAGCGCCCTTAACGCTTAGGATGTATAAGGGCAGCGCGCATTAATAGGGATAAAACGCGAGGTTAGACATTAGTGGATATAATGTATTAGAAGTACCTCCGTAGACTAGTTATTACTATAGCGCACTGTGTACTTTTCAGGTATAAAAGCCAGGTGCCGTCTGCACCTCTGATTGATCAAATCGAACGTTTTCTATCATCTACATCGACCCCTACCCTGACAGTACTGAAGTCAAGCTCTCTGGTGGCGGCTAGGCTCCTATGCTCCACTGGGCTGTTCAGTTCTTGCGAGTTGGACACTGACTTCAATAATTACACGGAGTATAAGCGTGATATTCCGCGGGTACAGACCACGTACTGGTGCCCACCGCAGACCATTGTCATATTTAATGCTGCTTTTCTCGGCTTTGATGCTATGGAGGACGTACTTATTCCACCCATTGATGGACAGACTATTCATATCAGCAAAGAAATACAGCTGAATCGCGACGATATTGCAAATCTGCATTTACCTCGACTAGCAGCTCTTCTCAAGGGTCTAGCAAGGAGGTATTTAGATACGAGGGACGATGTAGCCATGATAGCAGTCGAGCAGCTCGTTGATGGCATGAATATCGATGAATTCTGGGTTGAAAGACAGCTTAAGGGTTCCGATGCTGCTATTCTGGATCTAGTAATGAGCCAGGTTAGGAGTAAGAGGTTGAGGATAGATTACTACACTGAGAACAAAATCACCTGCTTTATTTCCGATGAGGAGGAGGCTAAGAAGGTACGATTAATCCCAGGATTCGAATAAGCGCCGTTTCTAGATGGTTGTCGGCGAGGCCTCGGGAGAGTAAAGACGTCGATTGCATAGCATCCGCATCCAAAGACCAGATCATCCAGCTCTTAAACGGCAAGCAGGGCTTTCAAGCCATCCCCCAGGGCCGACAAGACTATGTTGCCCTCTTTTGGTCTGACCGTGCCGATAGAGGCAATGCGGTCTTGGTGGAGGTCTTCTGCGAGAAGTTCCCAGGTGACTATATCCCCTTGCCATCATTGTACAGAAAATGAATAATATCGTTCTTCAGGATCTCAGTACACTATGGGTGATGTCTCGTGCAACACGGCCTCCATTAAGGGATCGTCCCTAGGCGAAGGAATGGCTTGCTTTCTTGACCCCTTCTATCTTTTTAAGGGCAAACTCCGCGCCACTGCGACCCGAGCCAAGTTCCACGATTCCGCGGATCTGAGAATGTTAGTGGGCAAGTACGAGGGCGTTTTGAAATCTCACGCTCACGAACTGGATCTCGAGTATGTGGGACTTTCACTAAAGCGCTACCCAGAGCTCGAGCGGCTATTCGAGCAACTCGGGGTGGACATCGAACAAGCAAAGCGAGCGGCAAATGGCCTCGACCTGGACAGACTCCCTGCCCCGGCTCCAGGTGATATGCAGCGTGGTCTTCTCGGATAGTTTCACGATAGACTTGGGGTACAAAGTCCCCTTAGAAAAGGATTGCACCCTTTGAGCTGCCCGTAATGACTGTGCCGTTGAAAGTTTCCATTTGGCTGTGAGGTCAGAATTCGGGATGTAATTGATCTCATTGTACAACGCATTTGACAATATGACATGGCCATGGCCCCCGAATCCTGTAGATCTGGGCATGACCATTTACCTCCCGTCCGGGTCTAGGAGCACGCACGGGGATATCCGTTATCATGGATGATCGGATACCGAGATTGTGTGAACCAGATTGATAGCCGACGGTCAGACACAACGGGACCACCTTGTTAGCGAGCTCTTCGCTTGCAACCCATGGATGTACAGGCAATATTACCCATACTCAGCCGAATCTCTTTGCAATACTCTCGCTCCACAGGTTCCTGAATTCTCACATTGTGCGGCTTTCAGAGCTCCCGTCCACCAGGGTCGAACCAAGCTGCGCCTTTGGCGGTCTTGTTATAATTCTTAATGGCCATCTTTAAAACACTGATTCCCATTTTGTTAGTATCTAAAGGATACTAGTGACCTACTAGTAGGGTTTTCGGGGTGGACCAAAGAACAGGTATTATTCATCTTTTCAAGTCTATTAAGAGAAGGGAAAGAAGAGATCAAATAGAAGGGATACTAGTAAGCAATTTACAGGAGAAAAGGCTAGCAGAGCCACGTGACAAGAGGCCAACCCGCAATTGAAGGCGCGAGGCACGGTTAATATCATGCTTGTTCCAACACATTTCGACTCTTTCTGTGCATATTCTAACGGATCAGAGTTTTAGTGATAGTCCCCTGGTCTGTTTGAGTGCTCGTGGCTCCGGGGACGCCGATGGTAGGGGTGACAAAACAGTCTTTCGCCTTTGCTAAAGCCGTCGAGATGGCGAAATAGCGAGATGGCGAAACGGGACACTTACAAATACATGTACCAAAAGAATCAAGAGCAAGCGCTCTCCTTATTCCTCCAACTATTTCATGATTAGCTTACATTCCGTCGATTTTGGGTTTGTAATTCACTTACAAGTTTGCGGTAGGTCTCCTAAACTTTCCGTCAGCAAGCATTCAAGGAATATTTTCAGTCATCTCACCTCGGTGGCGTCCTTGGCGCCCTGTAGAAATGGCGTAAGTTTAGCTTATCAAATTGTGTTGTAAGACAAATACGTCCGCACTCACAGCCTGGGTCTTTTCGGCTTCCTGTGTCAGACTTGTTAGCAGCTTGGCCACGCACAAGGAAAAGTACATACAAGGGCCTTTTTCTCGCATTCCTAGACTGAGATCCGATTAGCTTGCTGTCAAATAAGCCTCGGCATTGAACACTCACGACAGCTTGTCGGCAGAGATGCTAAGTTTATTAGTCATTGTTATGCATTATTAGTAGTATAGGTGTTAATTTCCCTTACTTCGTGCTCCTTTTGCAGAGCCTGAAGGAATATTAGCAAAAGTCACGCCACGGCGAAACTAGAATTACTTACAGAAATCTCAGCGACTTTGGCCTAAAACTTACAAGAACACCGCGTTAGCTCCTGGGTGGCCTCGATGATGAAGTCGAAACCCGGTGTCAGTCACTGACCTTCGCTACGGCAAGGAAGTTCTAAATATTGTCAATCACAATACAAGCAAGAGAAAAGAATTATTTCTGAGTCAAACTTACGTCTCGCTTGTTCCTCCAAAACTTTGACATGTGAGTGGTTGTCAATGCATCATTTCTTCAATGGGTCGGTTCCGGTCCTGCCTTGTTTGGAACAGGCTGGAGGATGTGAGGCATTGAGCATGCGACGTACGGGACAAGATGGTGGTTGGAGAGAGTAAAAGTTCAGGCCGTCGAGGGTTTTTCACAAATCTACATGCCCCACTTTTTCGTTCCTCTCTAACGGCTGCGATCAGCTGTAAGTGTACGGATCCGTAGTACGGAGTAAATATGCGGCAGGTACAGCTTGGAGTTGACCGTGGAAGGGTTGTGGCCTGAGGCACCCCGTCAGCATCAACATCAGAACCTTCGTCAGAGCATTCGTCAGTAGCGACATTATCAGCATCTCAACATCGTCAATATCAGGACCTTGCTCAATCAGAGCCTTCGTCAGGGATCTTCTTCAGCAGCAAAATCGTCCGCGAAGACCTTGAAATCGAGACCTTCGTTAGTCAGGACCTTCGCCAGGCCCTTCATTAACAGCAGCAACAACATCAATCAGGACCTTTGCAGGGCACCTTCGCAGCTACCGAACCCCGTAAAATGCGTCAATTACTATGGCAGTCAACTAATACGAAGCTTTACCTGCGCCTAGGATGTCGATGAAATATGCCAGCATATGCGATGGCTAAAACAATTCTCAAAATAATGCATTGCAGTTGTACCTAACCAGTATCTGACAGTCGGTGACGGAAGAATTTGGAACTAATGGAAGCGGGACATTCTGCTACATTTTTACCATCAATTGAGATGATGAACAACCATTTACGCTGAACTCAGGGTTTCCTATCCTCATTCCGCCCCTTGTTTTGTACAGCTGTGCCGCCACTGGAATTCTCGCGGCCGCGAGCTGCTTTCTTACCAGTGACCCTAGGCTTCGATTCGCGGGTTCTTCTCCTCTGACTCCCAGCACGACTCACTGAACCCTTGTTGCATCCATTCTGTCCCTTTTGCTTGCCTTTTCCATTAATGCGGCGAAAAATCATTTCTAAATGGTGTTCTCTTCGTCTGCGTGCGGCCTCGTAATCCAGAGTTGGTAGGCAACATGGAGCCAAAAAATAAGAATCGCCATGATGAGTTCGTTGCCCTTCGTCAACAGCATCTTTGCGATTCGTTTCCAACTCATCCGCGGAAGCGAAATACGACAGCGCGGCAGATACACCCGGTCGCCCGGCAAACCAATCTATCAAGCATTCGGGCAATGGTATTGTTCCGTGCCGCAGCAGACTACGTCGGAATTTCCTCGCATCCTCGGATAGCTCAAGTCCATCTAAACGTTCTTTTAGGCGATTCTGGTATGTGTGCATGGTCCCAGGCTCCGGCTTGTTGTAGAGTACTAACGCCCACGGGCATCCCCAGCCTTTCCCCCAGGGTATCGAAATGTAATTGAGAACAACGGGGACAAAAGTTCCGAATGTTATTCTACGAATGTTGTCAACAGCGGTCCGTGGAACGATTATGTACGAAATTTGGCGATCCAGTTCCAATTGGCCCTGCAGCCGGATATATTCATCGTACAGCCGCCTGTTTCTGGTCCCTTTCTTGGCATCTGGACTGCAACGGCGCTGAACATGCCGAGCTGTGTGAATCTCGAACGGGTGCGCTGGTTTAAGGAGAGCTTCGAGGATTTCCACGGAGTTTAAAGGGGCTTCGATTATCCACGGGACAAATTGTTGGGGGTCTAGCGAACCAGGAGCCCAGTGGAGCGGGGGTGGTGCATACGCCACATTAGAAGGCATTTCGAAAATTCCACAATATCGCTCCTCTGAGTAGGCGATTTCGGTGATATTCTTGAATGGAAGCTCATCGTCGGGTACGTCATGCTTTGGGGGAGGGAGCTCCCTGTACTTTTCGTGGCAATCTTCAAGGGGAATTTTCGCCAGTCTTGCTTTTCTCTCCTCTTTTTGGCGCCTGAACTGCTCCACATCCGCAGCTAGACGTTCAATATCGAAGTGGGCGACCATAGTGGAGTTTCGGTTGCTGGGAGATGTAAAATTTTGCCAGAAAGTTGAGAAGGAGTGTTGAAGTGCAATGTGGTTATGAGCGGCGACCCTACTCTTGGAACAGGATGACTATTATATAGGTGAGAATTTAAAGTTTCGATGACTCTTTGCCTTCGGAGCCAAGGGTGTGATCCACGAGCCGGTTCAAACTTTGCGACGCTTGATATTGAAGCAGCCAGGATAAACGAGCATATCATGCTCAACACTTGACACGAGTCGTGGAAGGAGACCAAGTTACATACTGTTTACACTACAGTGGCGCTTGTCTATGAAATCACTCAGGCATTGTAGGCTTGCTTCTGTGATTTCGAGTGACTGTAAATAAAATGTCTACCTCGCTGATTGTAAAAGACCGAATCATCAACCATTGAAATAGAGCATGAATAGTAGCTTTGGACTGCACAACTTGTTGGGTGGGCACTGACGCCACAGGGCTGCGTGGAAATAGTTTTGTCGGTCCGTCCGTCCGTCAATCAGTCAAATTATCCGTCGGTCAGTCAATCTGTCAAATCATGCGTCGGTCAGTCAATCTGTCAAATCGTCGGTCGGTCAGTAAATCAGTTAAATCGCCCGTCGGTTAATCAGGTAATTTATTAGTCAGTTAGAACGAAGGAAGGAAGGGGGGACGGAAGGATTTACACTATGTATGCCTACCTATATACGCCTCTTATCACACACTAGGGTGGTCATAGTTACGAATAATTAGGTTCAGGCACAGTTGTAGCCATAGTCTTCCGTAGCTCGGCGGTTAGGCTGACGGTGCTTCGCAAATTGACCTCCAAAAGCCGTGGCATCACGGTTTCCAGAAATGGACACCCCAACCTCACGCAATCGGTGCGCTTTTGCTGTGAACCTGTGCCTTTGCTGTAATTCCTAGTATGTAAGAGCTTCTGCAAGAGGATAATATCCTCTCTATAACAAGATAACCAGAAATAATAAATATGAGTCTCGGCTGTATAAATAAAGCATCACTCTTCTAGATATTCACATCTTGTTTCATCTCCATTATGCCATCCGCCTATTTGGTTATTTGGTCACAGCGTTCATTACACATTGAGGATGCGTTGTCAACGAGCATTCTTTGAAATTCTTCTCGCCACTGCTGTCCACGGCGCAGCAATTCCGCCTCATGCGGCTGGTGATGATCCCAACACGCTTCTGGAGCATGGGCTAGCCCCCATCAACCCCGTGGATGATCTGATCGGCCGCCGCCACGCCGGAAGCTGTCTCTTCCACTTCTCTCTTTTCGCAGTCAACCGCCAGGATCGTCAGAGCTTTCAGACAACAATCGACGAGGCTCGATCAGACACATACGATCTCGGCGATGATGTAGAAGTGACCATCATGGCCGAACATGTCAGGGGCGACCGCCACATTGGTGTCGAGATATCAAACGCCGGCGTTATTCCGGGTTCTATCGTTCTATCCAATTACAAGGACACCCTTGACAAGACACCTGTGCGACAAACTATCGAGGTTGACTATAGCCTCGAAACAAAAAGGACTTGTGTTCGACTTCCACGACTCGATGGTACCTGGTATATTCAGAGATCATGGTAATTACTTGATGCTTTCCAGGAAACATCTTTTAAACGGGACCTGCAATCATCCGGGGTTATGTGGTATGTGGAATGAAGGTTTGGAAGGCATGCCAAGAATCTTTTCGAGTCTATTCTCTCTCCTTAGCAAGAACCTTGATACTATTGTTCCTCTAGTTGTTCGCAAACAATGACGAACCATATACTATGAGACTCTTGACTACATTCTCATACATCCGTGATGTGTTATACATACAACTTCAAGTAAATTCGCCACCAACCTGATCGCTGACAAGGGGTTCTTGACCCTATTGCCTCCGCACACTTGCTGAGGTGGACTACTCCGGCGGCAATTCGGCTTCGATGTCTCGAATCATTAGGCCGAGGGGCCTCGCCCAATTCGTTCAAGCCCTCGGTTGATGAGTCCTGACCAAGGTGACCAGCGGTATGCCTCTTTTGTACCGCACATGTGCACCGCCGACAAGCACTCGGCGCTCTGGCAATGTGTTTCCGATCGGGATAGCGTTCTCTTCTGTTTTTAATCCAATCAAAGAGAATCAAAGGTGCCGACCGAGAACACGACAACGAGAGGAATGAGGACCCATACGAAGGGTTCGGTAGACAAGCCAGTCGCATGAAGCCGCAGAAGTTCAGAGCATGCTCAGCAGGAGCTACGAAAACCGAGATAACATATGCAATATCAAGAATCCAAGATAGCGACGATGCCATTATCAGTGTCACTGCAGGGTTTTCGGCCACTTTCTATGAGAGGAAGCCAACATCATGTCAACCAGCGTCATTCCTGGTGTCACTCTCTTTATTGCTCACCTGTCAGCCTTGTTGGCAAAGTTCCACATATGAAGGATTAGATAACATCAAGTCAGATCGGACTGACCTTGAGGCATTTTCGTTAATAGATCCGTTCTACTCCGTATTATTAAACCGCGGCATTATTCCACCCACCCTCGAAGATAACTTGATGCAGGCACATGGGTGGGGTGGGAGGTGGGATAATCAACCAAATCCGATTGCGACCCACAAATATCTTCTTTTAGCGATTCCTGCGGACAAACACTTTATTCACTTCGTCGCACAGCAACAACTTCGCAGCTTTCTCTTCCGCGAGCATAATTCGTACATGAATCGCCGCGGGTCAGCAGGCCCTGCGCAAACAGAGTAAAAGTGGCCTCCATAAAAACATATCTTCCCCAGAATTAATAGAGTCAAGATGCCACGCGCGATCCGAGGTGCGTCAAGTCATTCCCGCTCTGAGCGCGTCATCCGCAGAGCCCAGCGCAAACAGGCAACTGACCAGAATTGTTTGCGTCCCAGGCGTGCTTATCGAATGCGACCCGTCAATCAAGTCAATCATCGTGAACATTGACAGCGACAACCACGACTTCATCATTGAAGATTTGGACGAGGAGAGAGTCGTGGTGAAGGAGAACATGGTGCCATTGCTAAAGCAGAGACTCGAAGACGTGCGTACACCGGCCTTCTTCTCCTACTGCAGAGCTTGAAGTGACTGCCGACGTTGTCGTCTCTATGAATGGAAGAATGCTCAATATGCTGACTCTGTGCCACACAATGTAGCGCCTCAAGGAGAATCTTCCGCCCGTCGACGAATCAGGGTCCGATGCATAAATCACCATTTATTCGCACGGACAAAACTCTACGTTCGAATTGTCAGGTAGCGAGCCATCTCCCAGCGGATTCGAAAAAATCTGCTCGTACGGACGCGATATTCAACACGGCCTATATAACGAGGTTGACCTTGCCTCACAGCCTCTCAAACGTGGGCTTCTTCTTAGAAAAAAGATTCATCATCGCGGCCGACGTGTCCCCCGCCTGCAAAGCCACCGAATTCCACACGGCGGTATACCTCAAGGAAGCCGCTGTCGTGTTCTCCCTTCCATAGTTCAAAAGCTCCTTTGTTCCCTGCACAGCAACAGGGCTCTTCGCCGCTAATCGGGCAGCCATCTCGAGCGCTGCTTCGACCGTCTTCTCCTTGTCGTCATGGACCTGGCTCACAAAGCCGACCTGCAGCGCCTCCTGCGCAGAGAAATCCCGTGCAGACAGACACACGTCCTTGACCCACGAGGTTGAGCCAACAATCTTGGGAAGACGTGCCAGCGTGCCAATGTCAGCGGCCAGACCAATATCAACTTCCTTGACAGCGAATCGGGTGTTTTTCGCGGCGAGGCGGATGTCTGCGCAGCAGGACATGTCGATGGCCAGTCCGAGGGATACCGCGTGCAGGACACAGATGACGGCTACAAGCAAAGTTGGGCAAAATTAGCTGTCGAGGTGCAGAACAAGTTGGGATTTAGCCAAGAAGGAAATAGGAATTCTTTGTAGCAAGCTTCGCATCCCCCTCCCCCCTGACTCCGTGAATCTAGGAACGTAGCACGCACGCTTCTCACACTTCTCCATCTCGGAGATGGACACCTGGAACTCCTCAATGTGTGCTCTCCAGGCTTTCGCCCTTCTTGCGGGATCCGCATCAGATCCCCCGCCACTCATCGGGCCCTCAGAACTGGCCGCCGTCACGTCAAGTCCCGCGGTAAAGGCCCGGTCTCCGGCACCACTCAGTACAACGACTCTCACGTCAGAATCGTCGCTCAGCTGGCGAAAAACTCGGCCAAACTCCAGCCATACTGCGCGCGAAAAGGCATTGAGCTTTTCAGGTCGATTCAGCTCGAGGTGTGCGACAAACTCCGACGGCGAAGTCACGCGCATGAATTCGTAACTTGCGTATGCTGGGAGTACCGACGGCATGGTGACAATGATTTTTTTTTGGTGATTTTTGCCTGAAGTAACAATGAAGGGGGTCTAGCGCTTTCCCATGTGACAAGGCGAACTGGAAGTTGTCGGGAAGTCGTTTGACGTCCCGCAGACTCAAGCCCGGATACGATCCAATCCCCTTCCACGAAGCCGAGGTCCTGGCTATCAGAGAGAGACAACCAACTCGTGCCAACGCCCCCACCTTTACTAGCAGTTTCGCTATCATCCCCCCGAGGGCTTCGGTTCCTTCCGTGACAAAATACGACTTTTCGGCTCCTAGTGGTTCTCATAATTTTTTTCACCAAACAAGGAGGTAGATGCACAAGTGTTTCAAGGAACGAGGTCCTTGGCTAATGAGTGTCCATGGCCGGAGCCAAAAAAAAAACCACGGAAAATCACATACACGTCGTGGTGTCAACACAACAGTCCGGGCCAGGCTGCATCTCTGCCTGCTTCATTGTCGCTCAGACGTGCAACAACCGTATCATTGGCACATGGGAGATCGCGATACTCAGGCACCTATAAGCGAACCAATTATCTCTTCTCAGTTGT
This sequence comes from Epichloe sp. AL9924, assembly GCA_000729825.1. NCBI lineage: Eukaryota > Fungi > Ascomycota > Sordariomycetes > Hypocreales > Clavicipitaceae > Epichloe > Epichloe sp. AL9924. The sequence goes on from JFGW01000116.1 coordinate 17,946, forward strand.
ACGAAACGGCCGAGTTCGGTCGACGCATCAGCTCATACAGTCTGCTCTTACATATCTTCGAGTATTTTATCGATACAACGTCCCGCCGCAGAAAGATGAAGAATGTGTGCAATGGCACGATGGATAGGGTGGATAGCAAGGAAGCGAGGCGATGGACTCCCCTCACATGCGAATTTAGTTGATTGAATCCCTCCCTGTAAACCACGTTTAGGCACGCACTCCAACAGGTCGAGTGTTGTATGCTGTCAGCATCAGACCCATTGGACCCATTGGGCAGAACCTTTCTGGACTTGCTCGTGTAGGCTCCTTCGCAAGATATGGACTAGCTGTTTCAGAGTACGATTCACAACCTACAGAAAGAATATTCTTGCACGGCATTCCGGTACATCCACTGCTGGCGTCGAGTAGGCCAGACACCACATCAACGTTTGGCAAGTTTGCCTCCAAGGGGCATTTTTAGATTACAAGCAGTTGCATAGAAATCATTACATTTCACCTGAGAATTCCCTAGTCTACTTCTGACAGCAGATGATGAATGAAGCGCTCAGAACTCGATTTCGCATTCAAGTGACTCATCAAAAGAAACGTGCTTCAAAGACTCCGACGTTTGTCACAGTGGCTGCACCATCTGATCGAGGCGTCCCGTCCTCGTCCACATGAGAAGAATATGTGTAGAAATGACAGCGGACCTGGCACTTGACCATACCCTTGCAAACCAGTCCCTACAAGAGCAAAGCTCCAAACAAGGTGAAGGCAAAGGTCAAGCCGGTCAGGATGAAAGGAGCCTTGTCGACAGGGCCGAGGGTCGCGACAGCCGCACTATCCGAGTCTTTCTTGCCATTGCTCGACGTAGGGGAGGCCTTACCTCCCGTGACGCTGGCCGTAGCGGTGCCGCTGTCGCCTGCATTCTGCGAGCCGTCTCCGTCAAGCTCGAAACCGGGACCTGCGCCTGCTCCTTCTTTCATGTACTTCTCAGCCTGCGGGGGCATTTCCGGGACGAGCTTGGGGTCCACCTGCCAATTGGCGTCGGGAGTGGGGCAGCTCACGCCGTGAGTCGTGGCAGCAGCGCCACCGTTGCCAGCAGGCATGGGGTTAGCTTTCAGAGCGGACTTGAAAGCAGCATACTCGTCCATCTCAGTTACAGTCTTGGCCTTGAGGCTATCGAGCTTGACAATGCCATACTCGTTATCCTCGTATGAGTACTCATACATCAGACCACCCGAGTAAACACTTGTCATTTCTTTACTCATCAAAGCTTCCAATTCCTCGAACTTTCGAGGTCGGTTTTTAGTACATCCGTACTCCGACAGGCTACAAAAAGGAACATATGTTAGTAAGCTGAAAAGGGAATGGAATCAGGTACTTGAACGCATCAGCTTACAAAATGGCAAGACCGTAATCAGTAAAATTCTTGACCTTCTCGTCCCAGCCAGCTTGCTTGAAGTTTGTATTGCACCACGAGTAGTCATTGAAAGCAAAGAAATCGGACCGCATATCGTCAGAGCCACAGTTCATGTACATGGCCGTCTGCATGCGGTTTCTGGAGACGTCGGCAGCTGAATAGCCGACAGGAATCTGACGAAGGCCGCGAGACCTGATGTAGTTCTTCATGTCACGCGTGACAGCTTTGACATAAGGAGCTGACTTATCAGTGTCCTTTTCGTCGTTGATGACCTCGTTGCCTGAAAAGAAAGCGAGGGTGTTGGGGTATTTGGCAAACATCTCGACGGTGGAGAAGACGCTCTGGAGATATTTGGCGTTGTAAGAAGGTCCAGGCTTGGCTCGATTCAGTGAGTACTTGGGATTGTTGACATCAAGGACCAAGTAAATGTTGGCATCTTGGAGAGCTTGCATGCACTTATCGTGGTTTCGTTTGTTGTCGACTGCGTAGACACGAATGGTATTGACACCAAGATCCTTGAACTTCTCGATATCGCGGAGGCAGACATCAGTATCGGCGAGCGGGTCTTCATTAGCAGAAGAGCCACCGGGCTGATAGTCGATGCCACGAAGGTAGAATCTGTCTTTGCCAGCGTAAAAGGCTGAAAATATCATGTCTGTCAGCCCATGCGTTGGTAGAAGGCGCGAAGTTAAATTTTCAGGTACGTCCTAGTCGCTGGACATTTGTGCAATGTGATGTCGTCGAGTTATGATCTTACCGTTGCCAGAGACGCTAACAGTAGGGAACTTGGCACGCTTGGATGGTGGCTCCTGTTCGGTAGGCGTAGGAGAGGCTGTAACGGCGCCAATGGCGGCAAGGGCCGAGGCAATTGCAATGGCCTTCATGATGAAACAATACCAGGCAATAAAACCAAATGAGTATGGGTCCAGTGATGGCGGATTTATTTGTATAGAATGGTCGTTAAAATCCCCAAGAGAGTGGAGGGGCGAGTCGTGCGACTAGAATGAAGCAAGACACGATGAACAAAGAGCCAGGCTTAGAATTACAAATAAGCAGGAGAGGAAGTCCAACAACGAAGGAGTTGGAACGAACACTCGAATTGAAAAAGAGGCGAAACAGTAACCCAGAGTAAAGACTGAGGAAGAAGGAGAAAGAAGGTTGCTACGGCAGGAGGCAAGGCGAGAAGGAATTGCACTAGCGGGTCATCCATGGCGACGACAACAAGTCGCCAAGACACTGGACGGTGGTACAACACAGAGCGTGAAGGGAGGTACTTGGTAGGGGGGCGTGTATGTATCACGGATATCGTAATTTGGAATCACAGGGAATCGAGACGGCATCTTATTCATACATCCAGTGAGCGTTGTCTCGAGCCCAAACATCAATATTCGCGATGCTACTCGATGAGGACGAAAAGGAGTAGAGATGCCACAGTCCGCAAAATAATTGTCAATGAAGTCTTGTTTGGGGTGTGTTTTTCGGACGCGCACATAAGACCCATTCGACCGGATTGGCGCCTGCTACTGGACGAACCAGCGGGAGTGGAGACTGTACGGAGTACCACGATTCTCGTGTCGACCTGGACCGTGAACCGACATGTACATTATACATGTACAAACCGCGCCACATGCACTTTGGCACGCCCTTAAAATGGCGTGAGCATGGAGTGCATCAAGACGCCAAGCTTATTTATCCCCACAACATTCGCTCGGATAAAGTGCATTGTATTTCGCGACGGAAAATCAAGCGTGATACGAACCAGAAGGGATGATTGCTTTCTCACCACCTCTTACTCGGTATGTCTCCGTACACCATGGCACAATACGAGCCGAACACCAACCGCGCAGAATTCGCTGGATGATCACTCCAGGCGATTACTGCTCGTCTCGAGGCGATATTCGACAGGGCCATGCTGGCACATTGCGATCGGTCAATCATATGGTTGTAAGATGATTCAGATATCTGAAAGTCAACTGCTTCAACAGGGGAGCAGTGTTCATTGGAGACCAATGACAGTCATCATAATCCGCATGTTGTTGGCCGCCAACCGAATCGTGTTCCTCATACTACAACAATCCTCTTGATGACTAGCGCTGGAGTGCGAGGCAGCTGGGAGCCTAGCACGGGCGCCTACAGTTCGATCGCATTGTATTCGAGGGTCAATGCGCAAAGAATCGCGATCTCGAACTCTCCACGGCACCTTGGTCGTAACATTAACATAGCAGAAAATCTGTTACAAGTCGACGGACATGATGTTTCGCGGCTGGGGCATTTTGTGGTAACCTATCTCATATTACTTTCCAAAGTGACAGTTTCTCAGAGAACGGGGCAGTCGTTATGAAATGCGTCTACGGATCCGTACAGGGTCGATCTTCTTGGAGACTGATGCAAGCGCCGGTGCTGGGTTGGGTCTCATCCCTCCATCATCTCCAGGGGATCCTGGTCACATGCAGCTGTGACGATGAAGCCGGCGATATGACCTCCCCCGCCGAAAAGACCGATTGATTGGCTCGGCTGAATGCTTACAGATCACGTGGTACAGATCTGAAGACCAAATTTGGGCTCAACACTGTGGCGATAAACGCAACTGCTAAGCCGCTTGTCGAAGAGAGTAAAATATAAACTACTTTGAAAATCTGCTCTACAGATCAGGCACATCGAACAGCTCGGGAAGGCCATTCCAATTCCCACGAGACCTCTCTTCCCAATACCCTTCTTTGCCGGTCTTGATTTTCCAAACCTCCTCACCATCTGGGCTATCTTCAGCTTTGACAAACCACCGCGACTTGTGTACATCCCCGCGGTCCTCTGACTCTCGGCGCCGAGCACGCTGTGCCTCTTCGAGATTGTGTTTCCACTTCTCAGCCGCATCCAGATCTCCTTGCTCAGCGTATCGTTGGTCTGGCCGCAGCCGACAATCTGTTGGTGCCATTTTGCCATTTTCGATCTCCGTGATTTCATTCAGTGTAGCAGCAAAGATGGTCATTCCGTACGTTTCAGCCGCATTGTCGACTAGTTGGCCAACCTGCCAAATTTCCTCGCTGGCTGCCTTGCCAGGCCCGACCGTCCTGAGGCCACCAGTCCAAGTGCCAGTCAGGCCGCTGCCCGTATCACTTCCGTCAGGACCGAACGTAGTGACATAGACGTCCTCTGAACGACCGCCAAACATGCCCTTGCTCTTGAATTCAACGCATGCTTTATGACCGGTACTGTCGTTCATCACGTGCATCGAGCCGACAGGCTCGACGTACTTTTCTCCCATTACAACGTTTCGTAGAAACATGGTCGCAATGTTCCAAGAGTATAATTCATCGCTGCCATCTGCTAACCGCAGAACCACTCGGACACGGCCATCTGTAGTGATCTCGGCACTCTTGCCCCAGAACTTCTGCCCTGGGGCCGGGGATTGAGATAATGACCAAGCTGCCGAGTCCGCCTGCATGGCCAATCTGACTGGACGATGCTGCACCTTCTCAACAAGAAGGCGGAAGTTTCCTGGTATGTCCTTGCTTGTTCTTACCAACTCGAACGTCTCGCCAAGAAGCGGATTGAAGGGCTTGCGAATAGCTCGCTCTTTGGCTCGGCCGCCACTAAACTGGGACACGGCGAATGCGCTGACAAATAATAGGCGCTCGGTTGGACTGGTTTGTCTGGCGGCTTTGTCCAGAAGCTGTGCGTATTCGAGTGGCTCGGCGACTTTCTGCAGCAATGATATTGGTTCGTTGGCAGAAACAGGCATGCTAATTGTGCTAAGATCTTTCCCGACGTTTTTGCGGACAAAGGCAATCAGACTAGGCGGCTGGACCGTTGCGGGCGGAATACCAGTTCTCCGCTTCACTGCCTGATCAATAGGTAGAGGGGTGAGATTCTTCGGTCGGATGGGATAAATATCACCTGCGCCGTCAATCCCAACCCCATCGTCGTCCTCAATGGAAGATATGGAGGAACTTTCGTGTATGGAATCTTCTTCGGCGTCAGTCTCGGCAGACTCGTCCTCGCTGCCATCAATCTTGACGACTCCGGTCTTCGCGTCCTCAGCATCGAAAAACTCATCGGTAGACGTCGTTTCCACACTCATGCGCGAATTAGCTCCAGCAGAAGGTGGGTGCGGGAGTCGTCTCCTCTTGCTCTTGGAGATCAAGGAGGTGAACTCGGAAACAACAGAATCTAGATCAGATAATAGAGATTCGCAGTGATCATGAAGGGAAATTTCCTCCTGTGTCACCCCGCGGGATCGTCGTCTGGATGAGTGGCCGACCACGCTCGCGGCAGTTGTCGTAGCGCTCCCGGGCGATGGAACAGACGGCGTGAGGACTGACGCGCTGGACTTGCGCTTCCAGAAAGACTTCCTTTCTGTTACAGGCGTGAAGTAGCTCTCTTTCCCATCATCTCCCGCAATTGCAGATCCGAGGGATGAAAGTTGTGCATTGGACGTCGGTTTTGGCAACTGAGCCACTTCCTTGGTCAGTCGGCGCAAAGCATCCCGAGTTCCAACAACACGACTGACGAGTGTCTCAACTTGCTGCCACTCAACGTCTTCGGTATGACTGGAATCATGTGTACGTTGGGGAGCCCGACTGTCTAGTTTCAGTACAGGTTTGGAGGGTTTGCTTGACGTTTCGTGACCTCGAGCAATGCGACTAGCCCGCTCAAGAGATCGTGCCCACTCTTGGAATTCCTTGTCGTTGGGTGCCCTCAAGTGCCATACCTCGGCGCCCGAATCAATGCTGATCTCTCGTCGTCTCTCATCGGCTGCAATCGCCGCAAGACTGAGAGGAATCGCGCCACGAAGCGCGGACGAGTTTCGGTTGTAGTAGTATGACAAAGTACATGTACAGTAGTCGAGCGAGAAGAAACGACGAGCATAACCTTGTCCCTTTTTACGGCGTCTTTTCGAGAGCGTACCAACGTGGTAGTTCAGAGACCCAGTGGTGTCACTTTTTCCGCCTGAAGATGTTGCCCTCGCACGCCCGTGGCTGGGTAAGCTGTCGACAGAAACAGACGGACCATGCTCATGACCCGGACTACCATGTTTCCCCAGGCTGGATTGGCTGGCCTGCGCGGTCGGTAATTGCAGATTGGGTAGGTTTGTGGTGGTTTGTGGAGGAGCACCAGTCGGGTACGTGAGCACCACGAACGTGGCAGTCTTCGACGTCTGCTTCGAGAAGGTGTTGTCAAAAACCAGTCCATACATGCCGCCGTCTCCTGTATGAACATCATGCGTACCCCTGGACACCTTGTCTGCTTCGCATTTGCCGTGCCACGATATTGGTATGAATCCTTTGCCGGTCAAGAGATCCTGCGCGGTTTCTTTTTTCGGAAATCTGCTGCTTTTGCCGTCAGCAACACGAGCGACGTGAGCACTGCCGTCGAGTTCGTCGCCATTTGTCGAGAGGATCGTCGTTGCACCACTGCCGGGATGTTTCACGATGCCGAAGTTGCTGCAATGGACAACACGGTCAGCAAAATGGCGCGCCATCGTCCGCCAAGGTTCCAAAGCCACTTACTTACATGGACTTTTTATGTGGTTGCACACTCCAGGAGAGGGTATTATCTTCGTCGACTCTGACCCAGCGGATAATGTAAGACTATTTGAGTTCGATAAGTGTCGGAAAGCGAGAAACGAGGCTGTTCTCAAGATCGGGGCCGAAGGATATTGTGACGACAATGGCTCTTACCTTGCTGTGGACCTCCAGCTTCTCTATGCCGGCCATTGTGTCTGTTGTTGCACAACCCTATCAAGTTTGGATCAACTCGTAACCTAGGTAGGTACCGAGCGGTGTTGCGAAGAATGACACCTGGTGCTCCGTACTGGGGACTTTTCATAGCAATCTGACATGATCCGTCTTCGCAGAGGTGGAAAACTGAGTCGCGTCACTTCAGTGTCGGCATCCCATGGATCGCTTGGGGGGGGGGGGGGGACTTCGGAGTAACGTGGGCAGGCAGGCGGCTGAGAGCGGAGGAAATCAAGGAAGGCAAACTGGCCTCGCCGAGGCAAAAAGTCTGCGCTAATCTACGAAAGGAATGGGGGGAGGGGGCAGTTTTTTGCTTGAAGTAATACGGTTAACTTTAGCGTGTGGCCGGCTGCTGAGTGGGGGTGACACGGACAGAGAGAACAGCGTGGGTGTGTGGAGCCAACCAATGTCTGGCCGCGGCTCAGCACCAATGGACAACTTCTGACATCCAGAATACATGTATGTACTTCAATTTTGCTGCTTGGGGCTTGATGTCTGACTTGAGGGTTCACTGGCATCACTGCTAATGGGGAGGCCAGTAGAGGCGAGTCGGTCTCGTGAGTATACATCAGTCAAATCTACATGAAGTCCGCGCACTCCGCGCGAGATAATATTGTGTCGACGGCAACTTGGTCGGAAAAGTCCAAGTGGAGGTAGGTACGGGCCAACGATGTGCACCGATCCGACCTAGTTCACGTGAGCCTTTGTTTAGGGATCATGCGGAGCACTATCAAGAAAATATCGTCGCCATCTACATGTAAATCGATGGCCTGCCATTACAAACTTACTAAACAGCACATGTAATGTCCTGGTACACAAAAGATGCCAATCTTTCTTCTGCCGACCTCCTGGCGCAGTTTGCAGTTTGCAGTTTGCAGTTTGCAGTGTTGCAGTGTTGCATTGGAGATTATATCCCATATATGCATTGGAAGACTCCATGCTCGACAAACATTGTCTGTGATGCAAGTGGCCCGTTGAATAAATCTTCGACACTTTTGCTAATTTCAACAGCATGTCCTCGGTCCAAGTTAGAACGAAAACGCGCACCGGACGAAAGACGGAGCCTCACCAATTGCTATCCCGGCTGGGATCCTGAATCTTATGAGAGCAGACACGTCGTCAGCCCGCTTGGACGACAGACGTCGGGTCCCGTTTTCGCCAACATCCTCCTCCCATTTGAATTCATGATGCCAATAAGTGGAGGGTTTGACGGCAATTCCCGTCCAATCATATATCCCAAGTGGCAATGTCGACCCAGCCAGCCAGCCATTTCCAGACTCCACTCGCTGCGGCCCCTCACTCCACTGTGCTAGCGGCGGCGCGAGTTCAGGACCCGGTACGTACCCCTTTCAACTTTGGGCTTGTCTGATGTCTGGTGTCAATTGTTGACAAGCTAATATTACCGACTCATCAATCTTCTCCTTTTCGACCATTGTGACGTTCCGTCATTCTTCTTCAATACCCCGACGCCTTCCATAGAGGTCTCCCTCCCATTTTCTGTGCGGCGTTCTCTTGAGTTGTTGCTTTGGCTTCCCGTTGCATCACCATTTTCGTATTGGAAGAATTGCGCTGTTTCACCGCACTTCTACTCCTTCTCTAATTCCTGGTCTATGACCATGACCTTGGCATAATCCCGACCTGCATCCGCACCCGCAATCGACCATCGCCGATATTTGTTTTATTCTTTCAACAGCCACTTCTTTGCGAATACAACAAATGCTTCTTGTGTTCTAATCAGAACCCACCTACTCAATCATCTCAGACGTCTATCACCTTGCTGAAGATGTCAGGTGCTCTGAGCAAGCGCCAGCAGGCGCGCAATGAGAAGGCTCTTCAAGACCTTGTTCATAACACCCCAGGCAACAATCAGTGCGCGGACTGCCATGCAAGAAACCCAGGTACGCTAAGATTCGGGGTCTTGATGCTTCTTGGGTATTCTTCTAATCTTCTCTTTGTCAACAGCATGGGCATCGTGGAGCGTACGTTACGAACCCTCTTGTTTCACATCCCGGCACCCTGCATGTATTTTATCACTAACCGAGTCTTAGCTGGGGGTGTTCCTGTGCATGCGATGCGCCGCGATACACCGCAAGCTAGGCACACATATCTCCAAAGTCAAGTCGCTGAGCATGGATAGTTGGTCGAATGAGCAAGTCGATGTGAGCCAAAAGAAGAGGCGAAGCCCCTCGAAAAACGAATTGAGCGCTTGTGGAAGAAGCTGACATGAAGCAGAATATGCGCAAAGTCGGCAATGTGGCTTCAAACCAGATATACAACCCTCATTCCAAAAGACCTCCTGTACCCGTCGATGCCGACGAGGCCGACTCTGCTATGGAACGATTGATCCGGCAGAAATACATCCATAACGTTGCGACCGAATCTCGAAAGCCTCGCAGCCCAGGATCTGATGAGGGGACCCCCCCTCCTTTACCGCCCAAGAACTCAACGAAGTTCGGATTCAGATCAGCATCTTCGATATTCCCACTCTCTTCCCGATCAAGAAAGGGTCAGCGCACTGCGAGCACCTCGAGTGGCGGTGCAGTAGTTTCTCCGACACTAGCCAACAAACCTTCCAAAATGCTTGGATCAACCGTCGACTATGACGGTGCTGAGGACACAAACAGGAAACTGGCCAAGCTCCGCGAGATGGGCTTCCAAGATAGCCAGCGCAATGCTATTGTGCTAAAGGGGGTTACTGGCAACATGGACAGGGCGATTGAAGCACTGGTGCGATTAGGTGAAGGCAGAAGCCGATCGCCCGGGCCATCACTTTCCCCACGAGAGCCTGTCCTACGTTCAGTAAAATCCATGATTCCGTTAAATTCATCATGGAGCTCAACCGGTCTTGGACTTAGTATTGATGCTCCACAGACATCGAATATTGATCGATGCAACACCTCTTCAACCGTATCAACCAACCCATTCGACATGATGCCAGTCACCCAACCTCAGACCGCCCAGTCCACGGGTTCATTACATCACAAGAATCCATATAGTGGCACAAATAATCCTTTCGGACTTCCTGCGCAACAGGTCGACTTTGTCAGCCAAACCTTCCAAGGTCTCAATCTGTGTACGTCTCAGCCAATTCTGTCCCCTCAGAACCTTGCGGGGATGACAGCACAAACACCATTACCACCAATGCAGCAGCAGCAGCAGCAGCAACAACAACATCAACGGTACATGTCTCCATCCGCACCGGCTAGTCCCCAACATTTCCAACCTGTCCCGTACACATTGCAGCCAATGCAAACCGGTCACAACCCCTTCCTGTCTCAATCTTTTAGCCCGACGATGATGTCACAGAATATGATGGTAAATACAGCAACGGGGGGATTTGTGAATAACCCTTATGCACGATCCCCAACGATGAGGATAGGGTCCCCAACGCTAGGACAGATACCCGAACAAGCACCATCATACTTTGCGCAGTCCTCGCTTATCAGCACATCCCCACAGCCTCTGCCAACATCAGCAAATCCCTTCTTCACAAACATGAATCAACAGCAGCCGCCGAAGCCGCAGCCGCAGCCGCAGCAATTTCAATCAGATACGTCGCATTTCGGTCAGCAAGCTTACGTCACTGAACAACTGAACAACCCGCAACCTCGTCATGACAAGGCATCGATATTGGCGCTGTACAACCAGCCTGGAACTAGTTTTTCACAAGTAGCAGCCGCAGAGCCTAATTTAGCCACATTCACTCAGAGCATTTCGGAGAATCAGGCCGTCCACGCACAATCTACAAACATGCATGCGGCAAAGCAGCAGCCACGAAGTGTACTGCAGCCTCTACCTGGAGGCACAAACCCATTCATGAACCAAAAAACTCCGACGCAGGTAGATTCCTGTGCACCGAACGGCAATTTTAGCAGAGACAGTATGAATTTAGGTATGGATATGGCGTGGACCAATGGGCGCCATAGTCCAGATGCATTTGCAAGTTTGAGTGCTAGGCATGCATAAGGGGACCAAGAGGTCCCGAGGGTAGAGTTGGCATTCGTAATACATTAAAAGCGAGAGTAGAGCGTTTGTCGATGTGGGACAGTTTGCCGACGGACACGAATCTAATTGTGCAACGTACAGATGAGTGCACGGAGTACTGTGTTGCCAATATATCTCGCATTACATGAGACCTACATGATGAGTAGCGCCGCTTATGGAACACAGGACGGGTCGCTGGTCGGATGGTGAGAATGGGCCCAAGTATCACGGCTTGCTTACATAGTTAGTTATGATGGGACATCCTGGATCGTCTCGAGAGATCGCTCTTTCGATTGATGGGAGTGCGATTCTCATAATACGATCTCTTAACACATAAATACTTTGGTTGGAAGATTACGCATCCGTACTGGCCGGAAATACGGGGATTACTGAGCTGAGTGACTAGTCCGCATGTAGTCCGTGCCATCTGGCAGGCCCCGCTCAGCCATCCAGACTGGTCGGATTGGCGCATGGACTCGAATGTCTCAGCTGACTTTGCTCCTTTGCAAGTTGGTCACCGCCCGCTTCTCTCGTCCACCGGCCGCTCTCGTGTTCTCTTTCTCCTTCGCCACCACGCAAACTTGCCCACTGCACGACTTACACCAAAGCCTCGATTCACATAGTCCTGCAACGCTGCCCACAATCGCTGCCCGGCTTGACAAACTGATCCTCCCAAAAAGATAAAGAACGAAAAACAAAACAAAAATCAAAGCTCGACGTATCCTCGTCGCCGAGCTCGATCATTTTTCGAAGACAGAAATCTTGCCTACTTTTAAGCCACACACCCGCGACAGACAGCCGCTGTGGCATCCTCCTCCTTTCTCATATACTTCTTAACCTCGAAACGATTCCAACAAAGAAGATAGCAACTGTGGAACTCAACAACAATGGCGCTTTTAAGTACCCAAAGTCTCAATTGTAGTAGTAATTACGGCGAGGACACTGCTGCCAGGGTGAACGTCCTTGCCTCCTGCTACATTGTCGATTCCGTCGCCCAGTTCAAGGGCATCCACTACTGCACTACCGGGGCTGCAGGTACGTTTCTTCATCTCACACTTGACATAGAGAAACGAGATTCTTGCCCGAACATGGCTTCAAATGCTAAACATCTTCCTGATTGTAGGGGCCGAGTGGTATTCCTGAGGTCCCTACCTCAGGTCTACCTTCTCCTCCGACAAGTCCCCCCCTCGCCGCGTTGAACTCGTCCACTAACCAGCTCGCTCTTCTTCCTAAGAACAAGAAGCGTGACAATTCGGGCCGCCGTCGCCCGGAGCGACGAGGGGGGGCAGCACTCATGATCAGGGAAGAATGTGAGAGATTCTTTTGTGAGCCCATGAAGACAGTTTTCCATGGTGAGAGGAACCTGTCGATGGATGGCTCCTGCCTGTCAAGTGCTTATTTACAAACACCGCCGCCAGAGGATTGTATGCCTGATGCTTTCCAGCAGAGCTCTCATCTCGAGTCTCGTGGATTTGAAGTTGAAGCATGGATGGAAGTATGGGATTACGCTGGCGGCGCGAGCTTCCGCGCATTCGTGGCAAAGGATGGACAGGAGAAATCTCTGTTCGTATTCTTCGACATTGAAGGCGCCCTGGGAAGAGATCTAAAGAAGGCGTGAGTTGAAGATGCCGCACATCAAACCGAACAGTCGACCCAGGACAAAAAGTCATGCTAACTATACAATCAGTCTCATGGCTCTCATTGAGCTTGCTGATGGTCCTCTGGATTGTTGCCATATCGTGACTTGTGTTGATCGACGCATGCCAGTTAACGATGCGCTCGAGTTGACCAAGAGCCTGCAATGGGTTGGCTTCGAAATGACAACTCTTGATCATTGGGCCTACGACCTTGACGTGACAAGCAACAGGTGGGTGTTTATGGGCATGGAAATTTAGTCTTCGTCATCATAGGATTTTCCATGCACACGACTTGTTCACGAATTCCCTGTCAAGGTATAACAGCACATTAGTTGGTTGGTTGGCGTTTCGCACGATTGTCACTTGCCAACAGCCCTCCATGAAATACCTCTACCGTTTCGGGAGTTTTGAATGTGAGGGCGGCAATTAATTTTCGCTACTTTGTTTCCTCTTTTACGCCTCGTCATTATCCCTTGATGCCTTTTTCTTTTGGTCTGCATCATACCCCTAAGTGGTGTTGTCGCGTTTAAGCAAATTGAGTTTGACTCATCTCAACGAAATCTTGGAGAAGCAGGCAGCAGCAGTGGCTGGGACGGATGCGCGAGTATTGCATGTTTCGTTTAGTTCTAATTGAATGAAATCACTTTATATTCCCACATTAATCATGCGCCTATGAAGTCACTCAGATGCTCATTTATATACATCGTCCTTCCATCTCGTACATGTGGACATCATGACAAGTCGCCTTCGAATTGCCTGACCAAGAGGCCTTTCTCGTTAAGAAAGTCCTTGACCTGCTTCACCGTATACTCTCCTCGATGAAACATACCCGCACCGAGTGCAGCATCCGCAGCCGTCCTGTCAAACACCTCCTCAAAGTGACCAGGGTTGCCCGCGCCGCTAGAGGCAATCACGGGTATTTTCACAGCCGCCTTGACCTGCGCAATTAGCTCCAGGTCAAATCCGCTATTTGATCCATCCTTGTCAATGCAATTGAGTAACAATTCCCCTGCACCCATGGCTTCAACGGCCTGCGCCAGCTCGACCACGTCCATATCTCTTGTCTCACGACCACCCTTGATCGTGCAGGCATACCAGCAATACGGCTCTCCCTTTGGGCCAGGGAACCTGGTCTCGACGATGTTGTGTCTTGTTGCATCAACCTTGGGGACATATACACGTTTCGGGTCCACGCTCACCACGACAGCTTGGTTCCCGTACGCGCGGGAAATCTGCTCAATTGCCGTGTTGCCGAAGAGATTGCGCCCCAAAGTGTAGTACTCCTCTGCGGCAAGGACGGCGTCGCTTCCAATAGAGACCTTGTCAGCGCCGGACTTGAAGTACATGGTTGCAATCTCAAGGGCAGAGACCTTGGTCCCATCTGTGTCAACGGTGTCACGAATACCACCTCCTATCGTGAGGGGCACAAAAACGGTTTCCGAGGTTTGCCTGAGGATTTCGAGCATGGGAAGGTCGGCGACGGGGCAGTCTCGGAAGGATGTGATGTTCAGGAAGGTCACTTCGTCGGCACCGTCTTGGTAGTACTTTTTCGCCATCTCGACGGGTTTGCCGAGATTTCGGACGTTTCGAGAATCATCTTTCTCACGGACATCGTATTGGTCGCCTTTTGTGACGACAAGATCGCCCTGGTCGTTGGTGCGGACGTCAAGACAGGCTATGACACGGCGCGTAAGACCATCACGGGGCGCAGAGGCTGTGGAATCCATCGTGTCAGTGTTGGCGCCCAGGGCCGCGGCACCCTCACCATTCAAGAAGGCGCGGATAGTTCGTAGGCCTGCTACGCCGGACTTTTCAGGGTGGAATTGCGTAGCATATATGTTGCCCTTGGCCACGGCTCCAACAAAGGTCTCATCGCCGTAGGTGCCTGTGGCGACGGTCCAACCTTGGGATTCGAGGTCTCCTTCGATATGCGGCACTCGGTAGGTGTGGACGTAGTAGTACTTGGAGTCAGGACGGAGATCGTACATCGACTGCTTGACTGTGCTTGCGCTGTTCCAGCCGATGTGAGGAACGGATTTGGTTGAGTCGTCGAACCGTTCCAAGCGTCCTCTGATCACACCGAGACCCGGGACATCTGCATCTTCAGCTGATCCCTCGAAGAGGGCCTGCAGACCGACGCATACACCCATGAAGGGTTTTCCCTCGTCAATGTGCTTTTGGATGGCAGGTAGATAGCCGGCTTGGGATAACTGGGACAAGCAATGGCCAAAGTGGCCGACACCGGGAAGAATAAGTCTCTAAAAACATGTTCAGCATCCTTGATTATCTTCTTTCCCATCTTGCGGGGGCCATGATGCAATGGCAAGACTGACCTCAGCTCTAGGGACGTCCTCCGGTGAGCGAATCCAGTCGACTTCATATCCCAGCTTTTCGATCGCATTCACCAGGCTACGAATGTTGCCGGCCACATAGTCCAACAAATGAACCTTGGGCATCGTGCGCCCTTTGTGGGTTCAATTAATTCGCACTGGAGGGGAAAGAGCGGCTAAGTTGGGCCGGGCTCAGTTAGATAGATGTCGGATGGTCAAGGAACTGTGGAAGAGGCGCAAGCTCAAGAGGAGAAGTGACTCACGAGTCACGACTGCTGCTAACGAAAGATGCATCAAACGGCGATGCGGCGCGAAATTCGGATGCGATGGCGGGGCATTTTCTCAGCCCCACACTGATTGAGCTCATCGATAAAGCGTCAACAACCTGGCGACGTTGTCTGTGCCAAGTTCCAACATGATCAGACAATGCGATGACTCAGTCACCAGAGCCGTAGCGAGGCACTTGCACTTAAAGTCATCGTCTTCATACTTGAAACGCGCGTTAAGCACCGGCGACGCAACAAGAAATCCGTCTGTTGCGAAATGAATAAACCGTCGAGTGTGTTCACGTCAAACGACCCTGGTGCTTTGTCTGTCGATCAAATCCTGGCCGGGGTATCTAAGGATGACCAAGAAGAATGGGAGTACGAGTACTCTTCCACAGAAACAGAGGTTGGCACCTACTTAAACCCGAGCTCCCCACTCGTGGCGCCAACTGACTACTACTATGATGCGTCTAGACCTTTTATTTGACGCTCGAGCTTTCCTATCCCGAATTCAAAGAGCGACCCACGAAGTCATATCATCACAGCCGCGGCGGATACTACAAAAACTGGCAAGATAACGATCCGTCCACAACCAACAAGAGTACGAAGAGAACAACCGAGCAATCTGACAGGAACACCAATACCAACACCAACACTCACAGCGACGACGAGGACGACAACGACGTCGGCGATGCCGATGTAGATGGAATGAACTTGGCAGAGCACGAGGATGATGGTGATGACACGCCGCTTGACCCGGCCCTGCGAGAGTTGAGCAAGGGCAAAGAACCGGCCAATGATACCGCCAACTCATCAACGCCGGCGGTGTTGAGTGAAGGGAAGCAGCCAGAAGGTGGGGGCGATCACGATAATGTACAAGGAGAGGAGGGAAACACAACTACTGAAACCGAATACATTCAAGTCCTCGAACTCCACTCTCGGAATCCTGTCATATCATACAGGGGACGTCTTTTTGAGGGAAAATGGGCAGAAGTGATTGGAACGGAGGTTATCCTCGCGCAACACGATTCGGTAGATTCGCTTCCAGCTCTACGGACCCTTCCTGGAGATATCGACCTCCTCGCCGCATCGTCATCGCGAATCCTGACAACAGAAAAGATGATGAAGCCCCACGTACCTGAACAAGACACTTTAGCACCAATCAAGGAAGAGTGGAATATACGAATCCCAAGCGGCAAAGACAAAACTGGCGAGCGGGCTGAACAGACAAGCTTCCTCGAAAACTTAATCGCCTTGAAGATGAAGAGGGGTGATGAAGATCAAGTGACGGTGTATGCCACAGATGGCGCGGGCAAAGACTGGGACGACAAGAAGGGACTAGACTTTAAACCCAGGAGAAAGAAGGCCGCTGTGGGTGACGAAGTCGCAGACAGGAATTCCAATAACGGCAAGCAGGCCGAAAAACGGCCAAGAGGGAGGCCAAGGGTGGCCAAAAAGTTAGTAGGATCCCCAGTCGGTCTTGGGGACGGCGTGGCCGAACCAAGAAGTTTATCAACACCTACGCCACCGCAATGGGAGGACTTGAGCCGGCATGCAGAGACTGGCGACAAAAACTCCGACGAAGACAAGGGCTAGCGCTAGAATGCAACTTTTGGTACATGTGGCCATCTCGCCAAGCAATAACACCTCTCGCAAAGCACGATGATGCCGTGAGTCGAGCGCGTCTGTTGCATTGTTCCTGTGTTGGTTGCCATGTAGATCACGAACGGAAAAATGTTGCCACACATGTCAGAGGGGGTCAATGATATAGGATAGAATACGCATATTGGATGTCGGTCGACCGTGATCTCATTGTCCTGGGCGCCGTTTCCATTGCTGCCATGACTACTGACGCAGGCTGGGCTGTCCTCGGCCGTGTCTTGGTCGTAATAAGAGTTGGAGGAGTCGTGCTGTGCGCCCTCTTACACATTTTCCGCGGCCCGCAGGTCCAACGACTGGCTAGGAACACCTGGGGCTTCGCGAGGAGGGGATATTCCCCTTGGTGCGTCCGGAAGGCCCGGCGGCAAATACGAATACAACCTGGCCATTGCCTGTTGGGCGTGATTTGTGGTGGACGCTGAATGGTGCCGTACCTACTCCGCCGCGGCCTGAAAATCATGAATCATTCAATCGGAAATCCCGGAGCATACGGGTTCCCTGGGCGAGCATCCTGGCGCTACCATCCATCAAACCTCATCCTCGTACGGATTACCCAATGAGAGAGGCAGCGTGGGCGCCAACGCAGCGAGCGGAACGCGGAAAGAGAGAGAGAGAGAGGAGTCTTTCATCTGATGACTGTCAGCGGCATAAAAGTTCTTGAGCAGCTAGATGTTGGCTATATTGTAGATTATGGGGGGTGGGTATACTCTACAGTATTATCACATAGTAGTGTATACTTCGCGACAATTGAATATATACTGCCGGAGACTGTACCCATAGATGACTGATTGCAATACACGGGATAATGGCATATATATACATTGCTCGCCAATGTGAAAATAGACACGTTGCGGCTGAATCTGCCGGTTTCCATGGTCCCAAATCTATATAGCCCCTTCTACCGTGTTGAGGATATTCACAGCCTCACATCGTAGCCTTAGATATCAGGCATCACTCCTGTCATCTCCCCTCTTCGTTTGACAATGTATCCGATGCATTACGCTTATTATCGCGCTTTATTAAAGGCTTTGTTTAAAGACCTAGATTTATTGCTTATAGATTTAAAGCTTATAAGCTTCCCTTTTCCCTCTATTAGATTCTAAATTCCTAGATAGTAATTTTATATTATCTTCTCTTCTACTCTCTCTTTGCCTTTATTTACATTACTCTATAGGTTATAAGCCTAGCGCTTATAATCACGCCCTTCCTTCCTTTTTTATTTTTCCCTTTTATCTAACTATTATAGTCTTATGTATAATTACATATCTTTTCCTAATATCTTATTAAAGTAAATTACTTAACTTATAGGGCAGTATAAAGACCTTTTTCCCTTACCTAAAAACACTAATAATAACACTATAAAGGTTAAGATTAAATTAATTATAATTTAGCTTCTATACCTAAAAGTTATAAAATTTTTATATAACTAGGAATTAAATATATAACCTTTATAGTGTTAATTAATAAGTTATAAGCATAGTATTTATATTACCCTTAATATAAAGTATTATATATTAGGATTTAGTAATAACCTTAAAAAGTTAATCCCTTCTAGGTAAATCTTAGTAAATAGTAGGCTAGGATAAGATATTCCTTATAGAACTACCTTAGGTACCTAAAACTAATAATCTAGATCTATTACTATCTAGGGTAAAGTAGTATATAGTAAAGTAAGTAAAGTAAGTATAGTAAATTCTTAGTAAAGCATTACTCTCTAACTAGGCTAAGGTAAAACATTTTAAAGGTATCTAAGAATACCTCTTACTCTTAACTTTATATCTCTATATATTAGTAGCTATATAGTAATTTAACTAAGGGAGAGCTACCGCTATAACTCCTGCTTAACTAAATTAATAATAATTAGTATTAAGCTTATATAGTAATAGGAGTATATAAATTCTAATATATAACCCTACCCTTCCTTTCCTTCTAATATAAATAATAATATAAGTACTTCTAGTATAATCCTAGCTACCTAACTAAATTTAACTAAACTTAATAATATTACTAAGGCATAGTATATAAGGATAGTAGTTATTACTTCTCTTAAGGGAGCTAAGAACTTTAAGAAATAGGAGATCTTAATCTAAATATAAGTCTATATTATATAGCTTATACTATATTTAACTAGAATAACTCTATAGTTTTAAGAGACTAATAAGTATTATATAATTCTCTCTTCTATTATATAGTAAAGCCTCTTCTTATAAGTCTAAAAGAACTTAATATATATAGGATAGACTAATACTATACTAGTTACTAAAATAATATAATTAATTAAAAGTAATTATAGCTTTAAGGCTAACTTAGCTATTATTAAGCTACTATAATAGTTCTCTTAATTAAAGAGAGCTAATTTCTCTATAATATAAGCTTAGCTAGACTATTACTAGAATCTTTAGAACGAAATCTATAAGATTAAAAAGATCCCTAATATTATTTAGGTATTATAGATAATTAAAGCTATTAAAGGTTTAATGCCTAATATATATAATGCTTAGAAGATTAAGGGATTCTTTAAATTAGAGCTTATAAAAGAAGGTATACTTACTTAATATATAAAGCTAATAAGCCTTAGAAGGACTAAAAGGTTAACTTTAATACTTAATAAAAGAATAATAAAGATAATACTAATACTAATATAAAAGGCAAAGGTAAAGGCCTATTAAAGAAAAACAAAACCTCTAAGACTATTAAGCTAGATTATAGTTATTTAATCTCTCTAGGATAACCTATTTATTTAAAGGATAATTACTAGAAGCTTTATCTAGAGAAAAAGCCTAACTTAATAAAGAAGAAAGGCAATATAACTATAACCACTACTATAACTACCTCTCCTAATATTATTACTATAGGAAGCAATCTCTCTCTTATAGTAATTAACTAGGACTATTCCTTTTAAATAATTATAAATTACCTCACAAAAGATAACTATATTCTTAACACTAGATATAACACTTATATATTTAATATAACTAAATAGTTTACCTATTTAAACACTAATATTAATACTAAACTAATAATAGTAAGTAATAGTAAGTAACTTAAGGTTAAAGGTATTAGTAATATTAAACTCCCTATTAGTAAGGGCTATCTAGAACTCTGTAATACCTAATAGGCACTAAAGGCTAAAGTTAATATAATTTTACTAGGTCTTCTTAAGCAAGGAGAAGTAGTTATTGTTAAAAATACATAAGCCTAAGACCTCTATAGGGCACCTGGATGTGCAATTCCAGAGAGGAAGAAGATCTTTTCAATCTAGCTAGATAGCTAGGCCTCTCAATCCAACAGCCGCATTGCCCGTACAACGTCACTAAAATCAATTCTATTGGTATATAAGATATCGTAAAAGTCATCTAGATTGAATTTTATTAGTTGATAACTGCCACAACCTTCCGTTGCGTTGCGTTGAATATTCAACGTGGTGGTTCTATTGGTCCCCGACCGTAGAGCTACACCTGTACAGCTGTTGCCAGCCGGCAACTAGCTCCCTACATTTCAATAGTACTACTAGCACCTAGTTTATATTACGTTTATTGCTTAGCTGTTTTAATTTTCCTATTAGACTAGTTACTGCTAAAAGGGGTAGACTAGCATAGGTAGTTACTAGTAAGTGGCAAGGGCACCCCTTAAAACTATTACTTATTTGTTCCCCTATAAGACTAAAGGCATCTAGCGAACTAATCACTTATAGAGATATTATAGCTAGGATCTAATCTATCTAGAGAACCTCTTCTAAGTTTAACTCTAGCTTTCTAGAAAGGAGCTTAGAATTAGAAGCCCTAATTTAAGTCTTATTATATAAAGCGTAGTAAGGCAATAACTTTACTATAGGTTAAAAGAAGTTACTTAAAAGTAATGATTTAGTAGCGTTATAGATATAGTCTATAGGACCCTCTAAGCTATTAATGTTTAAGAATTGTATTTTTATCCCTTAGGGAATAAGAAAAGAAATTTTACTACTAACCTATAATAACCCTGCTACTAGGCATTAAGGAGTAAGTAAGACTCTTTATTAAGTTATAAACTAATACTATTAGCTAATAATAAAGAAAGATATAAAGGTATATATTAGTACTTATATAAGTTATTAGACTTTAAAACTAAGGCATTACAAACTATATAGTAAGCTAGCTACGCTGCTAGTGCCTAATTGCCCTTTTTAAGAATTATTAATAGATTTTGTTACTAGGCTTCTACTAGTAAAAGACTTAAACTAGACTTATAATGCGATTTTAGTTATTATTAACTGTTTTATAAAATATAGTATTTATATTCCTGTTTTAATATAACTAACTAGCGATAGGCTAGTAACTATGTTCTTAGAATATGTTTTTAGAGACTATAAAGCTCTAGAAGGTATTATAATAGACTAAGGTTCTATATTTACTAGTGGTTTCTAGATAACTTTCTATTACCTTCTTGCGACTAAGTGGCTATTAAGCACTGCTTTTTATCCCTAAATAGATAGCTAGATAGAACGTCTAAACCAAGTTTTAGAGCATTATTTAAGGGCTTTTGCTTATGCTAAATAGACTAATTAGGCAGATAACTTGTTATTAGCGTAATTTGCGTATAACATAAGTAATTATATAACGCATAGCTACACACTAGCGGAGGCATTGTAAGGTTATAATCCTAGAGGTCTGTAATAAGTAGTTATAGATATCCCTTTAGTAAATAATTAAGCTAAAAGTAAAGTCTTAGCACTAAGAGAAAATCACACTATAATTAAATAGCTTTTAAATAACTTATAGACTTAGTATAAGAAATATTATAATTAGAAAAGAACTCTAATAAGGTTTAAAGTTAGTAATTATGTTTTATTATTAATAAAGAATATTAACCTAAGATAACCTAGTAGAAAGCTAGCTGCGAAGTACCTAGGCCCCTATAAGATTAAAAAGGTAATTAGAAGTCACGGATTAGCGTATTAATTAAGGTTACTACCTAGGACTTATTTATATAATATATTTAATATTACTAGTCTTAAGCCTTTTAAAGGGGACCTAACTAATGTAGAAGATACGTCCTTATTGTAAGATAACCTTAAAGATAATAAATAGGAGTTTAAAGTTAAGAGAATTATTTCGCATTACTATAACAGGAGATAACATAAATATCTAGTTAAGTAAAAAGGCTATAATATATTAGAAAACTTATAGGTACTAAAGAGGGATTTTATAATAAGGGATGTTATTAAAGATTATAAGTAATAGTTAAACAGTGAGGTTATTATAAAGTACTTATAATTTATAAGTTAATATAAGGTTATTATAAAGTACTTATAATTTGTAAGTTAATATAAGGTTATTACGAAGTAGTTATAGTTTATAAGTTAATGCAGTAGGAAGTTAGAAAATAAAGTTAAATTACTTAATCTATTACATAGCTACTAAGCACCTACTTCTCTATAATAGAGTTAGCTATAGTAACTGCTGTTTCCTTAGTAGTAGTAGCGGTTATAGTAGCTAAGGGGGTAGAGGCCCTAGGAGTATCTTTATTATTAGAATCCTTCTCTTTATATATATAAACCTAAAGTTCACTAGGGAGCTTAATAGGACTAATATAAGTAAGTAAATTAGTAGTATTAGGTGTAAACTACTAGTGAGTTATGTTAAAAATAAGACCTATTTTTAGCCCTTTTCTAGTCAAAGGACCTTTTTATTACTAGCTTGCATTGCAAGCCTGACAGCTGCGACCGACCGTGTGGATGACTAATCCAAATCAATTGTGGATTATTCAATTGCGTTGTGGCTATAAGCGTAGCCACAACTACGCCACTAGTAATTAGGTAAGCTAGGGTGACGTAAGCAGGTTACCCTACACATAGGTTACCCTATAGCTATCTTTAACAGCGATTTTCTCTTTAACTAGAGGTTATATAAAAGTTTCACATATAGCAAATTAAAGCTAGAAGACAGGGCTTTTATTTTATGTAGGAATATTTTTTGGACTAAAAGTTGGTGCATGTGGGTTGCTAGTTTGTATGGTGGTTGAGTCGATTTTTTAGATTTTACATACAAATGAATTTTACGGAAAATCAAAAGTGGCCCTTAAGACCCTTTTAGCAGCCTAGATCCACCGATATAGTCAGTGGGTATATGAGAGGAAGAAGATCTTTTTAATCTAGCTAGATAGCTAGGCCTCTCAATCCAACAGCCGCATTGCCCGTACAACGTCACTAAAATCAATTCTATTGGTATATAAGATATCGTAAAAGTCATCTAGATTGAATTTTATTAGTTAATAACTGCCACAACCTTCCGTTGCGTTGCGTTAAATATTCAACGTGGTGGTTCTATTGGTCCCCGACCGTAGAGCTACACCTGTACAGCTGTTGCCAGCCAGCAACTAGCTCCCTACATTTCAATAAGTTAGTTAAGCATTAGCTATATATATTAAGAAAGCTTACTATTAGGATATTCTAGGCTATAAAGTAAAGAGAGTTTAAAATATTAATCTATATCTTAAGGTTTATAGTATTACTTAGTAGTGCTATTGTAGTGTGTTTATTATGTTTTACTTTATAAGTAGCATTAGTAGTTATTTAGGTGTAACGGATGTGTCTATGCTTATTAGAATTTTTATAAGATAGGATAGTATTCTATAGCTTCTTCTTTACTTTTATAATAGATTAGTAGTAAGTTAGTAGTAATCTAGTGTCTAGGTAGTAGAATTATACTTACTTTATCCTAATAGTAGTAGCTACCTTTAGGAGTAGCTTTAATAAGTTTAAATAGCCTATTATAAAGCTATGTAATTTAAGCTAGGCACTAGTAGTGTATTAGTAATAAGTAAGTAGTTTCTAGATAAGAGAGATATACTATAATGTAGTTTTTATTATTATAGAAGTAATAAGCACATTTTGTTAAGTAGCCTATTAGATATTAGTAATATAGAAGTAGTAAGTAAGTAAAGAAGTTATACTTATAGATTTATTATATTCTATAGGGAAGGTCTTTTTATTAATAAGATATTTAGGAATGTTATAGCTACTATTTTTTAGTAGGATATTCTATATTGCTACCTACTAGGAGTAGTATATATATAGAATTTTCTTTCCTATTATTCCGCTAGTAGTAAGTTAGCAATAAACACACTATAAGGATATAGTGAACTTATATTAAGATTTTAGAAGCTAAGCGCTTTTAAGGAGACTTAGTAGGAGATTTCTTAGAAGACTTTCTAGTAGCTTAACCTTCTAGAGCTACTAGAGGAGGCAGAGTCCTAATATAAGTATTAGATATAGTTAACTAGCTATAAGTTAGCTATAATAAACTAAATAAAGAAATTATGTTTAAAAGGGAATAAACTAATAATTTAGATAAAGACAAAGGATAGATAAATAATAGTAAGTAATAATAATAATCGGAGACTAAAGAAGGTTAGTAACTACTATATAATAGCAATAAGAGAGCTACTGCTTAGCTAGTAGGGGTAACTTATAAGGTTAAGGGATATTATAAGAGAAAGGAAGTGTGTAAAAGGGGGAGAAAATTAGTCTCTTTTATATTAACCCTAGACCCCTTAAGTGATCTAACGCACCGTGGGTAAGTGATCTATAAATCATAATAATAACCATTAGCTCTGCTACTTATACGTATGCCTAATAGCTGCGAACTCATGGCGACTATAACATAAGCCCTCTAGTTAGACTATTTAGAACTATAGCATTAGGTACCCTGTTTATTTAAACTAATTACAAAAATTAACATAGGTTATCTATTTTTTTTAGTCTGCTTACGTAATAGGCAATAATATTTGTTTTGCTATATTAAAGCTATATGTAGGCTGCTATTTAGATATCACTACCTATAATAGGGGGGGTTATTTATAATTAATAGCATTATTATTATTATTCTTACCTACGCGTCTAGATATAAGGTTCCTTATCTTGTTTTCTTTATAAGCTCTATTGTAGTGTCTATGCCCTAAGTAAGTAGCTCTTTTTATAATTAGGGTCAATTATATATTAGGGGGGTATTATATTAGGAGCACAGAGGACAGAGACAGGATATTTATAATAGTAGATCTTTAGAGAACCTTTAGGCCGCTCTAATAATAAAGAGGCTAGCTAGCTACGAGATAGCTATGTATTTATTAAGTAAGGTATTTATTAAGGATAGCGTATATTATATATAGTAGGTTAGAGATTAAAATCTTTATGCACTAGGCCCTAGCTAGTATCTTTCTAGTGGCAACTGCGAATCTTAGCCTTCACTTCGTTTATATCAGACCTAGCGGTACAAGCCGTAACAAGGACTATTAGTATAACTAATATATTTAGAAGCCAGAGTAGGACTATTAGCATAACTAATATATCCACAATACTAGTAACCGTAGGATTAGTAGGGATTTATATAGTAACAGGCTAACCCACACTAGATACAGTAGCAAACCCTATTTCCCCTAGATTAAGAATAGAATACTAATCTAAGAACCCAGAGAAGGGTAGATCTAGCGCTTAATTAGGATTAGTATAGCTAATAGATAGAAAACATAGAATAAAATGCGAATTTAACATAGAAAATCACAGACATTAGACACTTTAAGCCTTGTAATAAACCAGAGGAGGCTAATAGAGACCTTATTACGTATAATAGGAAGTAGACTATTTTTATGATATTAAATTATAGGTCTAAGCTATTAAAGATCACTTACACTATACTAATCCTAGCTAATAGGATATTATTTAGAAAAAGATTTAGATATTATTCCAAGGGGATATAATAGTATAGTACTAGTAATATCTTGATTTAGGAGAGCAGAATACTATATTTAGTAATATACCTTCTGTTTTTAAGGCAGTTTAGAAGGAATTTAGTATTTAGGTTTAGGATATAATAGCGTGGCTTAATAAAGTAAAATACACTAAAGAGAACGTTATAAATAAGGTATCCTTTTATAAATTTACGTTAAAAATCTTTTAGTATACTAGGGCAAATAGTAAATTAACAGACTATTAGCTTCTAGTGTGTTTATACCTTAAACTATATCTAGGATTACGCTAAATATGTCTAGTTCTAACTATAACTAATATAAGATTAGCCTATATTACTATAGTAAATAATAAAAGGCAAGATCTATATAATTACCTACGTAGCAAAGGTTATCCTATAGCTAGAAAAGGTAAAGGAAAGCTTAAGGTCCACTTTAATAAAAAGATATCTAGTAGTAACTTAGAAGATAAAAAGGATAAAGCTTAAGTAAATTAGAATAGGCTAATAAGAGTATAATTTTAGCTAGGAAATTAACATTACTAATAGAATAATTAGAATGCCTAAAGATCTTTAGGATTTTTCTAACTAAGGCTATACTAGCAAAATATCTAGATTAAGGGACAAAATTAGTAACTATAGTAGAATAAATCTTAAGAAAAGAGAAGAGAGCAAACAGAGTTTAGCTAGAATTAATAAGATAACCCCTAAAATTATTAGGATAAATAATAACCTTAAGACTTTAGACTATTAGAAAGGACAGGCTAGTTATAGTAGCCTAGGTAATTTTAATATTAGGAGAAATCGCCTACTAAAGAAAAGGAATATATAAACATTATAGTGTTTAATAATAGTTCTAACGTATAATAGTAGGAAATATACCTTTAGGAGTGTGGTTATTACATAGCTAAAGAAGGGGAGGTTATAAATAAAGATAGCAGGGAGATCCTAGGATAGGAGTCTAATTTTATTAAGACTTATTTTATAGAAAACACTATAAAGGAGGTAGATAAGACTAGCATAATAGTAGATCTAACTAGATTAAGTTAACTTATTCTAGGGCAAGTAATTAAAGCTATAGTAAGACTATAGGAAGTTAAGTATAATAGAAAACAAGCAAATATATACTTAAAAATCCCTCTTAAATTTAATAATAAAGGTAAGAGTTATTAAATCTACCTTAATTTAGGAATGTTATTAATTTTAGTAGATAAGGCATAGCTAGAATAAAATAGGTTAAACGTAAAATAGGGAACGCAGGAGCTTAAGCCTATATCTAGAGTTAAGTTAGCCTTTTACATTATAGAATTAGCTACTTTTAATTTTTATATTCTAGGAATAGCATATAAAACCAAAATTACTAGTTATTTTATAGTTATAGCGGACGTAATACTAAATCTAGGACTAAAGTTATTACTTAGAATAAATTTCCTTTATAAATATAAAGCGAAGATTAATTGTGTAAACCCTAAAGTGGTTTTTAGATTAGTTTATAGCATAATAGTACTAGCAGAGATTTTTCAGCTAGCTAATAAAGTACCTTATTAAAGGGTAGTTATAGCGTAAATAGTGTTAATTCCACTAAAAGGAACTATATATATACTAGTTATATAGAAAATAGCATAGGGGAATTAGGAAATAAGTGTGTACTATATGTAGTTATATTTAGAATATTTCCCTAATGCTTTATTTAATAGATCTAGCCTAGGTTAAATAATTACATACAATCCTACTAATAAAACTATTATTATTTATAAGCATAAGAAAGTTACATAACTAATAGCGGCTAGCGAAGTTAATGCTAATTATGTAATTAATAATCCTTTAGCATATTATGCTTATTTTAGCAAGGATATCGTAAAAAAAATAAGAGACACAAATAGGGATAGCAACAAATCTAATAAGGAGAAAAACAAGCTTAACCTAAAGAAGGTTAATATAGGAGTGCTATTATATAGGATTTTATATCTAGAAGAAATTCTATATATTATAAACAAATTCGGAGTGTAAGTTACTAATATTAATTATAATGCTATAAGCGAATTTGTTTAGCTTACGGATAAATATAATATTTATTATAATAGAGGTATTATTACTATGCCTAAAGATTAAAAAATGCGGATTAACTTAGTTAATAGATAGCAATATTAAATAAGACTAATCTAGCTATATAGGCTAGGAGGATAGGATATAAGCAAACTTAATGAAGTATATAATAAACTTTACCTTAAAGGGAAGATATTATATCTAGATAAGCTAGTGGTAATAGCGTGTCTAGTGTTTATAGTTTAGTGAGAAACTAGCTAGAAAAGGAAAGGAAGAGTTATAGTTAATATAAGACTGCTTAATAATATGGCTATACTAGATATTTACCCCTTACTAGACTAAAGCGATATTATAGATAATACTTATAGTAAGAAGGTTTTTTCTCTCTTTAATAAAACAGGATTTTTCTACTAACTACTAATTAGAAGAGACCACTAAGCCTGTATAGTAGTAATATTAAATTAGGGTCTTAAAGCATTAAATATAGCACTAATAGGTTTTAAAAATTCCCTTGCTTTCGCTTAATAATTTATAGATTAACTCTTTTAGAAGTATAAGCACTTTATTTATATTTATATTAATAACATTATTATAATTTTAGATAGTATTAAGGAATATTTAAAGCATCTAGATATTATACTTAAGATTCTTAAAGAAAATAGGATAATAATTATAGCTAAGAAGTCTTTTATTAGTTACCCTGCTATTTAATTGCTTAGTTTTGTTGTTAATAGTAATGGAATTATTAATATAAATAATAGGCTAAAAGCGTTTCAAAAAATAATCTTCCTAACTAACCTATTAAGTCTTAAAACCTTTATTAGAATAGCTAGATTTCTTTATAATAGAATTCTGTAGTTTAACATACAGATCTAACTATTATAGGTATAGAAGATAGTATTATTAAAGGAATTCTATAAAAAAGACAAAAAAATTACTAGGATCTTAAAACTAATATGGAAAAGGAAGACATAGTAAAAGATATTTTTGCTAATAGAGAATAAGAAAAAGGCTTTTAAAGATATTAAAGTATTTCTAAGCAAGAAATAAACCCTATAGCACTATAATCTAAGTAAGCTACTTTTCCTTAAAATTAATACCTATAAGGAAGGATTTAGACTATATACCTTCTAATTATAAGAGAAATAGGATAGCTAAAGCATTCCTAGAAGAGATATTAAGAATAACTAGATATAGCTAATTCTATTCCTCTTAAGGGCAATATTAAGCGTTAAGAAACGCTATAGCTTAACTAAGGCAGAAGTAGCCGCAATTACGTAGAGTATTAGAAAGCTAAGAAAGATAGTCTAATCTAATAGCATTGTGATTAATATTTTAACTAATTATTCCCTAGTAAAGGGGATTATTAAGCACATATTATTATCTATAATAGATTTAGATAAAGCTAATCTAAAACTAGCTAAAGTTATGAATTACCTATTGTAATTTAATCTAAAGGTAACGCATATACTAGGAGTGCTAAACATTATACTAGATATGCTTTTAAGATTACTAGTAGAGGTAATATATAGGGAGGTAGCGTAGAATAGCTACTATAATAAATTAGACATAAGTGTGTATTTTATTGTAGAGAAATACATCGCCACTGTAATTATAGATAATAACCTTAAGGCTAGGATTATCTAGGGGTATTAGTCTAATTAAAAATTTAGCTAGATTATTATAGCTATAAGAGCGTACTAAGAAAGGTAAGCGGCAAAAAACGCTAGAATTAGACTAAAAATTCCTTTATATAGATAGGATCTGCGCGAGAATAGTCTATTATATTACCACAGTGGAGATGGATTTTTCCGTCTCTATATTCCTATAATAGAGGTTAAATCTATACTATAATTAGTTTATAATAAACATTAATTTTTTAGAATCGCTAGGATAGCAGCGGAGCTCTAATTAGTTTATTTTCTGCGTATAAGCTAATAGATTTAAGACTATATAGCCTATTATATAGTATGCTAGGAGAATATAATTAACTGTTCTAAACCACTAGGAGAATTATAACCCTTGTAGTTAAAACTAATACCTTTTTATATAATTTCACTTAATTTTATTATAGATATACTAGAGGTATTATCTACTAACACAATGTGGTAGATAGAAGGATACATAACATATAACTTATTATATCTAGTGAATTACCTTTTTAGCAAAAGAACCCTTCTAATACTAGGACATACTACATATCCGGCGGAAATCTAGGTAAAATTACTCCTTTATGCCCTATATATTATAGACTAGGGATTACTAAGGCAAATTATTAGCAATAGAGATCCTAAATTTATATCTAATATATAGAAAGAAATATTTAGATTTATAGGAGTTAGACTTCTTATAGGCATAGCATATTACCCTTAAATAGATAAAACAGCGAAGAGGAAAAATCAAATAGTAATAATCATAATGTAATATTATATAGTAACAGACCTAGATATAGCGTGGATATCACTACTCCTAGCACTATAACATTAACTAAACAACACTATAGTAGCAAGTATAGGATAGGCTTCTAATAAGCTATTATACGGATTCTATCCTTTAAGCATTATTAACCTTCTCTCTCTAAATAACGTAATTAACACTAGAGCTAGCGTAAATAATATAGTAGTGCTATAAAAGCTATACTAGTATGAGGCTTAATTAGCGATTATAATAGTAGCTGCCCTTGCTAAGATTTAGTATAATAACCGCTATAAACTAGTTAATATTAACACAGGAGATATAGTTTATTTATAATTATATAAGGGGTATAAATTACCTAGGAAGCCTAAGAAAAAATAGTTACTATAGAAGGTAGGGCTATATAAGGTACTAGAAAAGGTAAACCTATTAGCATATTAATTAGATTTCCCCCTAGATTTGTAAGTCTATCTAGTGGTGTTAGTTATATAAATCTAGAAGCTAGCGTAAGGAGGGGATTTATTTAGTAGGGAAGAACTAGCTCCGCCGCTAATTATATTTAATAATCTAGAGGAGGCAGATTACTAGGAAATTAAATAAATCTATAGGTATTACGTTAAGATCTTTAAATAAAATAAGACTATAAGAGTAAAATTCCTTGTCTAATAGAAGGGATTTATAGCTAAAGATAACTAATAGATAAGTAAAAGCAAGATATAAGTTAATATAGCTAAGATAGTGGAAGACTATCTTAAGAAAAACCCGGTTAATTAGCGAAAAGAATATATAAAGAAAGGTCTTAATCTGCCTATAGAATAGTAATAGTAAAGGAAGAAAGGCAATAGCAAGCTATTAGATTTAATAGGCTAGATTAAAGCTATTAGACCCTTTTATATATATTACCTTTTTGCGCTAACCGAAAGAGGGCCCCCTTACTTAAACCTTATATTATCCCTAAAACTACTATAAGCTTAGCGTAGTTAAATCTAGTAGGAGCGCAGTTAAATTTATTTCTAGCCCTATTTTTACTTAATAGCACTTAACTCTAAAGATAATAGTGTAGATAATAGAGAGTTCTAAAAACTATAGCATATAGAACTAAACTAGCTATAAGAAATATAGAATTATAATAACTATAAGAACTACTAAGTAAAAAATAAAACTATTATACTAGAAGTTAAATATAAGTTTTATAGATATTATGTAAATCTATTTTTTAATTAAGGAGCTATACTAGATTTTGTTCTCTTTAATAATAAGGTACATATACATAACTAAACAATTTATAAGCGAATAAGGGCAGCATATCTATATATTTAGATCCTAGCTATAATAGAATAAAATCAGATATTAGGGGAACTAATAGTCACTAACTTAGCATAGTAATAATCTATAACTAATAGGGAAAGAATTAAATATATCTAGTAGATTAATAAGCTTTTAGCGAAACTAGGGACTATAACCTATTATAAGAATATAAAGTTTTTTAAACGCCATTTAAATTAAGTAAAATAACATAATTAGCTACAAAAATATTTACACCCTATGTAATAAATTACATAATTATAGTAGTAGTAGCACTTAAATAAACTAAGAATAAAATAAGATAAGGTAAATACACTATTATAACTAGCAAAGGGGTGCGATAAAAACATTAGTTAAGTAGCTAAGGTTATTTAAAAGATAGTTAAAACTAAGGAATAAGGTAATAATAATAATAATAATTACATAAGTAAAGCATTAGATTTAGATATAGAGCAGGAGAAGTGTAAATAAGTAATAGAAGAGTTAATTAAAGATAATTATATAAGAGCTATAAGGAGAGAGCAGTTAAAGCAAGTAAAAGTAAAGTTAAAAGGTAATAAATCTATTAGCACACTAAATAAAGAAAGCATTAAGGTAGTAAGAGTTAATCTAACGTAGTTAAGGGTAAAATCTCCTAAATTAGAATTAGAATTACCTAAACTAGGATTAGAACCTAAACTTAATAAGGATAGCGGTTTTAAAAGCAAAAATAATAAGGATATTAATAAGATACCTGTAGAATTTCTTATTAGACTATTATAGGTTTATATACAAATAGCGGAGCTTAACTTTAAACTATTATATCTTAGATTTAGAAAGCTAGGATCTAGAATTAACGCTTAAATACTAATGCCTAATATTAGCGTAGTAGTATATAAGAGAGTAAGGGAGGAGTTTAATACTATATATAAAGGAAAAAGCATTAAAGGAGTTAACTTTAGTAAATTTAGATATACTATATTAGGTTATAAAAATAGTAATTAGGATATTAAATATATAATCTAGGCTTATATATATAAATTTGCCCTTAAAGGGGCTACTATAGTATCTAGCAAATTAGAAGTTAACTTAAAGAATATATATTTTATATTATAGTAAAACATAGTTATATAAATTTTCGCTATATTTAAAGAATAAAAGGCTATATTAATTATAAAGTAAGTAGTAGCAAAATAGATAAAAAAGAGAGTACTTTAGACTATAGTTAATCTAATAAAGTGTGAAGTAACTAAAAGAGTAAAGAATTAGGCAAAAACAGTAGTAGTGGCTTTCTATAATAGTGTAATAGTTAAATATAAATAGCAAATAGCCACTTATAAGAGCACGTTATCTCTGCCACTATAAGCTAACCTTTTAGCTCTTTATTTTATAGACAAATATAGCGTAGTAAATGCCATAATTATAGGTATATTAGCTAGCATTAGTTAGGTAGATTTACTCTATATTAGTATAGAGAAGGAGTTAGTGTAAAAATTATCTAAATTAAAATAAGATAAAGAGAGAATTTAATAGCATAAGAAAAGTAAGATTAACGACTTAGTTAATTAAGTTAATAACCTTATTAATTAAGTTAGTAAAGTTAAAAAGGATTTTAATATAATTAAGGAGTAAGTAGAAATAGCGTATATAGTTACTAAAGATATATTAAAGGACGTTTATAATTTAGTGGAATTAATAGAAAAGGAGTTAAAAAGCTTCTAGAATAAGTTTAAATAAATTATAGATATATTAATAGCCTAGAAAGAGAAGATCTTAAACTTTAAGTTAGGCAGAACATTAATTAATATTAATAAATCACTTAAAACTTTAAAATAGGATATAGTTAAGAGAACTAAATTTAAAAAGAAGATAGTAAAATTAGTATCTATAGTAATAGGAATATTAAAAGAAATACAAGCTTAGGATATAAAGATTAAGAACCTTATAAATAAGTAGAAAAGGTTTAAGGAGGATAGTAAGAAAATAAATTTAGCTCTAGTAAGGCTAATTCTAGCAATTAGAACCCTAGAAACACAAAATTAGGCAACCCTAGCTCTAGAGACACTAGCGCAGACACTAGTTCTAGTAACACTATTTTTAGGTAAAACTAATAAGTATTAATGTTGGATTCACAGGGTATTGAATTCAATAGAAATAGGGTGTGAGCCCGAGGGATAGTATCATTATGATCTTCTATCCTAGGCTTCGTTGTTTTTCTATTAAAAAGAGAAGCTAAAAGCTAGAAGCCGCGATAATGAAGGGAAAAAGGGGTTGCGCGTTTGTAGCCCCACAATTCCTAGCCAATGAGAGGGGTCGGTTGTGGGTCACGTGCGGGGCTCGCGCGCGGCCCGACCTTCTGCCAAGTAATTGCGGCTAGCACGCGCGATTGATATCACCTTTGTTCCAACAGTATAAGAGAGGAATTTTAATTACAGCAAGGGATATGCTAAGTCTATTTTTTCCTTTATATAAATTTAATAGAAGTTTTTTTAATAAGCTTAGCTAGATAAAGGCTAAATCTAGTTACAGTTTAAGTAATAATAACTAGGATAGTTGTCTTTTTAGCGCGCCTAGCACTTATTACGTAGCGGAACGCAAGGGTGGCTAATATAAGGCTAGATTTAGACTTTGCTAGAATAGAATTAACTAACTTCTAATATCTTACTATACCCCTAATAGTAGCTTATATAAGTAAACTTAGTATGACTTTACGATCGCGAATCCGTTAGCCCCTCTAATGGATTCGCCCCCTATCGTGCCAAACCAGCACGTAACATTAGCTATTTAAGAGGCTTTTTAGGCCTGGAGATATTACCTTGCTTACTTAGCTTATATAATTAAGGTTATTATAGACTATTTAAACTATAAGCACCTAGCTATAAAGCCTAAGCTTACTAGTAGGTAGGTAACTACGCTTAATAAGCTTTATCTATTTAACTTTAAGATTATATATTATATAGGGAAATTAAATCCTGCTAATCCCTTATTAAGAAGACTAGATTTTATAAGTAAGATAAGGAAAGTAAAAGTAGTAACTATATAGCTCCTTACCTTTTTATTTAAATTTATAAATACTAAGTAATAGGAACACTATAGTAACACTACTAGCGCTATAGGTTCTATAAAAATATTATTTAGTGTAACTAATAGTTAGTTATAAAGACACTATAATAATACTATTAATATCTAGGGTTTTAAAAAATTATAACTTAACTATATTTTTAAGAAGCCTAATAATCTAGACACGCTTAGAAGAGGTATATTAGTAGGGTTATTTAATACTTTTTTTAGTAAGTAATAAGGTAGCTATAGTAGTACTACTAGCACCTAGGTTATATTATATTTATTACTTAGCTATTTTAATTTTCCTATTAGACTAGCCACTACTAAAAGGGGTAGACTAGTATAGGTAGTTACTAGTAAGTAGTAAGGGTGCCCCTTAAAACTATTACTTATCTATTCCCCTATAAGACTAAAGGTATCTAGTAAACTAATTACTTGTAAAGATATTATAGCTAGGATCTAATCTATCTAGAGAACCTCTTCTAAGTTTAACTCTAGCTTTCTAGAAAGGAGCTTAGAATTAAAAGCCTTAATTTAAGTCTTATTATATAAAGCATAGTAAGGTAATAACTTTACTATAGGTTAAAAGAAGTTACTTAAAAGCGGCGATTTAGTAATATTATAGATATAGTCTATAGGACCCTCTAAGCTATTAATGTTTAAGAATTATGTTTTTATCCCTTAGGGAATAAGAAAAGAAATTTTACTACTAACCTATAATAACCTTACTACTAGGTATTAAGGAGTAAGTAAGACTCTTTATTAAGTTATAAACTAATACTATTAGCTAATAATAAAGAAAGATATAAAGGTACATATTAGCACTTATATAAGTTATTAGACTTTAAAACTAAGGCATTATAAACTATATAGTAAGCTAGCTATACTACTAGTGCCTAATTGCCCTTTTTAAGAATTATTAATAGATTTTATTACTAGGCTTCTACTAGTAAAAGACTTAAACTAGACTTATAATGCGATTTTAGTTATTATTAACTATTTTATAAAATATAGTATTTATATTCCCATTTTAACATAACTAACTAGTAATAGGCTAGTAACTGTGTTCTTAGAATATGTTTTTAGAGACTATAAAGCTCTAGAAGGTATTATAATAGACTAAGGTTTCACATTTACTAGTGGTTTCTAGATAACTTTCTATTACCTTCTTATAACTAAGCGGCTATTAAGCATCGCTTTTTATCCCTAGATAGATAGCTAGATAGAACGTTTAAAGTAAGTTTTAGAGCATTATTTAAGGGCTTTTACTTATACTAAATAGACTAATTAGGCAGATAACTTATTATTAGCGTAATTTGCGTATAATATAAGCAATTATATAACACATAGCTATACACTAGCAGAGGTATTATAAGGTTATAATCCTAGAGGTCTATAATAAGTAGTTATAGATATCCCTTTAGTAAATAATTAAGCTAAAAGTAAAGTCTTAGCGCTAAGAGAAAATCACACTATAATTAAATAGCTTTTAAGTGACTTATAGACTTAGTATAAGAAATATTATAATTAGAAAAGAACTCTAATAAGGTTTAAAGTTAGTAATTATATTTTATTATTAATAAAGAATATTAACCTAAGATAACCTAGTAAAAAGCTAGCTATAAAGTACCTAGGCCTTTATAAGATTAAAAAGGTAAATAGGAGTTATAGATTAGCGTATTAATTAAGGTTATTACCTAGGACTTATTTATATAATATATTTAATATTATTAGTCTTAAGCCTTTTAAAGGGGACCTAACTAATATAGAAGATATATCCTTATTATAAGATAACCTTAAAGATAATAAATAGGAGTTTAAAGTTAAAAGAATTATTTTGCATTATTATAATAGGAGATAACATAAATATCTAGTTAAGTAAAAAGGCTATAATATATTAGAAAACTTATAGGTACTAAAGAGGGATTTTATAATAAGGGATATTATTAAAGATTATAAGTAATAGTTAAATAGCAAGGTTATTATAAAGTACTTATAATTTATAAGTTAATATAAGGTTATTATAAAGTACTTATAATTTATAAGTTAATATAAGGTTATTATAAAGTAGTTATAGTTTGTAAGTTAATATAGTAAGAAGTTAGAAAATAAAAGTTAAATTACTTAATCTATTATATAGCTACTAAGCACTTACTTCTCTATAATAGAGTTAGCTATAGTAACTACTATTTTCTTAGTAGTAGTAGTAGCTATAGTAGCTAAGGGGGTAAAGGCCCTAGGAGTATCTTTATTATTAGAATCCCTCTCTTTATATATATAGACCTAAAGTTTACTAGGGAGCTTAATAGGACTAATATAAGTAAGTAAATTAGTAGCATGAGGTGTAAACTACTAGTAAGTTAGTTAAGCATTAGCTATATACATTAAGAGAGCTTACTATTAGGATGTTCTAGGCTATAAAGTAAAGAGAGTTTAAAATATTAATCTATATCTTAAGGTTTATAGTATTACTTAGTAGTGCTATTATAGTGTGTTTATTATGTTTTGCTTTATAAGTAGTATTAGTAGTTATTTAGGTATAATAAATACGTTTACACTTATTAGAATTTTTATAAGATAAGATAGTATTCTATAGCTTTTTCTTTACTTTTATAATAGACTAGTAGTAAGTTAGTAGTAATTTAGTGTCTAGGTAGTAGAATTATACTTACTTTATCCTAATAGTAGTAGCTACCTTTAGGAGTAGCTTTAATAAGTTTAAATAGCCTATTAGATATTAGTAATATAGAAGTAATAAGTAAGCGGAGAAGTTATACTTATAGATTTATTATATTCTATAAGGAAGGTCTTTTTATTAATAAGATATTTAGGAATATTATAGCTATTGTTTTTTTAGTAGGATATTCTATATTACTACTTACTAGGAGTAGTATATATATAGAATTTTCTTTACTATTATTTTACTAGTAGTAAGTTAGTAATAAACATACTATAAGGATATAGTAAACTTATATTAAGATTTTTAAAGCTAAGCGCTTTTAAGGAGACTTAGTAAGAGATTTCTTAGAAGACTTTCTAGTAGCTTAACTTTCTAAAGCTACTAAAGGAGGCGGAGTCCTAATATAAGTATTAGATATAGTTAACTAGCTATAAGTTAGCTATAATAGACTAAATAAAGAAATTATATTTAAAAGGGAATAAACTAATAATCTAGATAAAGATAAAGGATAGAGATAAATAATAGTAGGTAATAATAATAATCAGAGACTAAAGAAGGTTAGTAATTACTATGTAATAATAGTAAGAGAGCTACTGCTTAGCTAGTAGGGGTAACTTATAAGGTTAAGGGATATTATAAGAGAAAGGAAGTGTGTAGAAGGGGGAGAAAATTAGTCTCTTTTATATTAACCCTAGACCCCTTAAGTGATCTAATGCACCGTGGGTAAGTAATCTATAAATTATAATAATAATCGTTAGCTCTACTACTTATATATATGCCTAATAGCTACGAACTTATAGTAACTATAACACAAGCCCTCTAGTTAGACTATTTAGAACTATAGTATTAGGTACCCTATTTATTTAAACTAATTACAAAAATTAATATAGGTTATCTATTTTTTTTAGTATAGCTATGTAATAGGTAATAATATTTGTTTTGCTATATTAAAGCTATATATAAGCTGCTATTTAGATATTACTACCTATAATAGGGGGGGTTATTTATAATTAGTAGTATTATTATTATTGTTTTTTTTACCTATGTGTCTAGATATAAGGTTCCTTATCTTATTTTCTTTATAAGCTTTATTATAGTGTCTATACCCTAAGTAAGTAGCTCTTTTTATAATTAAGGTTAATTATATATTAGGGGGGTATTATATTAGGAGCGTAGAGGTTAGAGATAGGATATTTATAATAGTAAATCTTTAGAGAACCTTTAGGCCGCTCTAATCACAAAGAGGCTAGCTAGCTATAAGATAGCTATATATTTGTTAAGCGGGGTATTTATTAAGGATAGCGTATATTATATGTGGTAGGTTAGAGATTAAAACCTTTATGCACTAGGCCCTAGCTAGTATCTTTCTAGAGGTAACTGCGAATCTTAGCCTTCACTTCGTTTATATCAGACCTAGCGGTATAAGCCGTGACATATATACCTTTATATCTTTCTTTATTATTAGCTAATAGTATTAGTTTGTAACTTAATAAAGAGTCTTACTTACTCCTTAATGCCTAGTAGTAGGGTTATTATAGGTTAGTAGTAAAATTTCTTTTCTTATTCCCTAAGGGATAAAAATATAATTCTTAAATATTAATAGCTTAGAGGGTCCTATAGACTATGTTTATAACGCTATTAAATTACTACTTTTAAGTAACTTCTTTTAACCTATAGTAAAGTTATTACCTTACTACGCTTTATATAATAAGACTTAAATTAGGGCTTTTAATTCTAAGCTCCTTTCTAGAAAGCTAGAGTTAAACTTAGAAGAGGTTCTTTAAATAAATTAGATCCTAGCTATAATATCTCTATAAGTGATTAGTTTACTAGATACCTCTAGTCTTATAGGGGAATAGATAAGTAATGGTTTTAAGGGGCGCCCTTACTACTTACTAGTAACTACCTATACTAGTCTACCCCTTTTAGTAGTGGCTAGTCTAATAGGAAAATTAAAATAGCTAAGCAATAAACATAATATAGACTAGGTGCTAGTAGTATTACTATAGCTACCTTATTACTTGCTAAAAAAAGTATTAAATAACCTTACTAATATACCTTTTCTAAGCGTATCTAGATTATTAGGCTCCTTAAAAATACAGTTAAGTTATAATTTTTTAAAACCCTAGATATTAATAGTATTATTATAGTGTCTTTATAACTAACTATTAGTTACACTAAATAACGTTTTTATAGAACCTATAGCGCTAGTAGTGTTACTATAGTGTTCCTATTACTTAGTATCTATAAATTTAAATAAAAAGGTAAGAAGCTATGTAGTTACTGCTTTTGCTTTTCTTATCTTACTTATAAAATCTAGTCTTCTTAATAAGGGATTAGTAGGATTTAATTTCCCTATATAATATATAATCTTAAAGTTAAATAAATAAAGCTTATTAAGCGTAGTTACTTACCTACTAGTAAGCTTAGACTTTATAGCTAGGTACTTATAGTTTAAATAGTCTATAATAACCTTAATTATATAAGCTAAGTAAGCAAGGTAATGTCTCTAGGCTTAAAAAGCCTCTTAAATAGCTAATGATTTGCTATTAGGTATTGTATAGCGTAATTTAGTATTAGTTATTTTCCTTAATATAAATGTAACTAGGTGCTAGTAACCTAGCACTAATATTATAAGTATAGCCCTAATCACATATCTAGATATATCTGTCTCCACTCTAAGATACATAAGTGAATTAAAATGCACTAAAATTAGCGCTTCTTAAAATCTTTACTAAAGTTCTCTAAACACTACTAACTTATAGGGTTTTAGGTTACATATTACTAGTTACTTCCCTCTAAGGTAATCTATTAATAGAATAATAACTTTACTATACTATTTAATAAAATAGTGATAAAATCCGGTGAAACTAAGAAATAACTAAATATTAAATACGCTACATAGTATTAGCTATGTTATAACTGCTTTAACCCTCGCTAGATCTATTATAATACCTCTTAGTAATATCTTAAAGCCTAAGAATTTAACCTCTATAACTAAAAATTAACACTTTATAAGGTTAATAAAAAGGCTTATATCTCTAAGCTTACATAGGATTTGTTTAACATAATCTATATGCTCCTTAACTATACTACTATATATTAGTATATTATCTAAGTAAATAATATAGGTCTTATTAATAAGACCTTTAAGTGTATTATTAATATACTTCTAAAAAGTTGCTAGTGTATTAACTAGTCTAAATAGTATAATAAGATATTTAAAGTAACTATAGTAATAATAGAAAGCTATCTTTTACTTATTACCTAAGTAAATACATAGCTAGTAGTATATATCTTTAAGATTAAGGACTATAAAAATAACTATACTTATTAATTAATTAAGAATTTTAGTAATAAGAGGCAAAGGGGCCTTATCCTTAATTATAATCTTATTTAAGCCCCTATAATTTATATAAAGCCTTAATTTTCCTCCTTTCTTTAGAATAAATAAAATTAGAGCTCTAGCTAGGCTAACTAATCTTCTAATCTACCCTTTAAGCTATGTACTTATAAGGTACTCCCTAAGAACTTATAGCTTTCTCTTAGCTAAATTATATATAAGCCCCTAAGGTAGTGTTTTCCCTT
The DNA here is from genome assembly GCA_000729825.1 of Epichloe sp. AL9924. Classification (NCBI taxonomy): domain Eukaryota; kingdom Fungi; phylum Ascomycota; class Sordariomycetes; order Hypocreales; family Clavicipitaceae; genus Epichloe; species Epichloe sp. AL9924. The sequence continues at coordinate 58,755 of JFGW01000116.1, forward strand.
CTTCTAATTTAATTATATAAGTATAACCTCCTAGTTTAGGAAGCTTACCCGCTAGCTCTTTAGAAAAAAATTTATAAACTCCTTATATTTATCTGGAATCATTAGTGTAAAATGCTTAGTACTCTTGCCCTAATTTAATGTAGCTTCTTTGCTACTTATGTTTCCTAAAATTAGTATAATTATAATACCTTGCTTTTTCTACTATAAGTAAGCGTATTCTAGTAATATTATAGTGTCTTTACTATTTATTTATCCTTCTATTACTGCTAAGTTCTTTAATTAACCTTTGTCCCTTTCTTTTAGAACTATTAGCTTAATCTTTATTACTCTAAATAATAATATAACTACTGCTAGTTTTTTCTCCTTATATATTTACTACTTTCTATAAGTAAAGGAAAGACGCTTTCTAGTTACTAGATACCTCTAGAATCCTTACTCCTAATATATAATTATAGGTAAGTATTCTCTAATCTAGTTTATACCTAGTATTATCCCTTCTCCTATATTAGTAATATAGTAACTAACTTAGTAAAACTTTATAAATCCTATACTATCTTTTACTTTTATTAATTTTTATAAAATTCCTTAATATAAAATCACTTTTTAGCTTATACTCTTTAGTATTTAGTCTAATTATATTACACTTTCCTAATCCTTTTTTATTAATAATTTAGGATAAATTATTAAAAACTATATACCTATATTAAATAGCGCTTATATAGCTAACCACTAGTTATCTTATTATAGAGATACCTATATTCTTATTCTCTTATTTATAGGGTATTCTATAGTAAGATTGTATTCCTAGGTCTATACTAATTAAACTAGTATTATATTAGGAGACATAGCTTTATTACTACTCTTATTATATTTCTCTATTATATACTTATTACTTTTATAGGTAAAATAGTCTAGTGCTTAATAAGTTAGTATAGTATATCTAGGCTTTCTATATTTAAAGCACACTAGGGATGATTTTTTTCTTTAATCCTTACTTTATTACTATACCTTATCTATAGGTAATATAGAGTATTACCTTTTCTTTTTATAGTCTTAACTTTTTTTATTACTTTAGCCTAAATTTATTATAACCTTTGCTTTCTTACCCTAGCCTTATAACTAGCTTTATAATACTAGAAACTCTTAGCTAATTATTTGCTTCCTTATAGTATTATTTAAGCTATTTAGAAAGATAGTAATTCTTAGGTATATAGGAATTACCTTAGGTAATTTAGCTTTTACCTTAGTCCAAGCTCTTATAAAGGCTTAAAATAATTAGTTATCCCTTTACCTAAGATTTAGTAAAGTTTTTATTACTTCTAAGTACCTTATATTCTTATCTATTATTCTAGTCTTTAGCTAATTAAGAAAACCTATTTATATAAGTAACGCGTAATCTATATGCTTATTTATAGCTATATAATATATCTATTATTGCTTTATATTATTAGCTAGGTAGCTGCTTATATACACTACCTTAGTTATATTATTCCTAAAGGTATAATAGTCTAATTTAAATAATATATTTAAATTTACTAGGAAATTCTAGAGGTTCTTATATATGTCCCCTTTATATATAGGTATTTTTATTTGTATTTTAATAAGACTACTTTACTATATAATTACTACTAAATTACTATAGACTACTAGTAGAACTATAGTTAAAGTTTAAGGGGTAATTATAGGTTCCTAAGGAGGTCTAGCTAATAATAGATTTGCCTTAATCTCCTTAATTTATGCCTTAATTTATAGAATCTCCTATCTTCTTTATATATATAGTAGCTTAGCTTATATAACCTTATAGTGTCTTTATAATGCTTTATTATTATTATTTACATTACCTATACCTTTATCTAGATTAGGGACTAGTAGTGTTTCTTATACCCTATTATTATTTATTATTCTAGACTTTAGGGGTTCTCTATCTTATAACTAATTATCTATACCTTTATTATTATAAGGTACTAGCGTATTTTATATAGACCTTTATAGCATTAGCTATATAATAATCTAGCTAATAGTTTATTTCCCTTAAAGGTTTAGAGATTAATTTATTATAGCTTATACCACTAGGTCTAATATAAATAAAGTAAAGGCTAAGATTTATAGTTATTACTAGAAAGATACTAGCTAAGGCCTAGTATATAAAGGTTTTAATCTCTAACTTACTATATATAATATACACTATCCTTAATAAATACCTTGCTTAACAAACATATAGCTATCTTATAGCTAGCTAGCCTCTTTGTTATTAGCGCGGCCTAAAGGTTCTCCGAAGATCCACTATTATGAACGTCCTATCTCCGTCCTCTACGCTCCTGACACTAATACAAAGATTAACATCCTATCTAATTAGTATAAGGCTAAAGTTATAGATAACTATTATAACTTCTAAAGACCTGCTAAGAAGAAAAAGCTCCTTAAAATCTATAAAAAGAGGTGCTAGGACCTAGTATTTACTCCTAAAGGTATAAAGATCTTTAATAGCTAATAGGTTTATATAGTTAAGTATCTAATTAATTAGGAGCCCTATCTAAAAGCAAGATAGGTTACAAGAGGAGACTAGAACCTAGAGGTTTTTTATAAAGAGAACCTCTATGTAGTAGTAGCATACCTTATTTCCTTATAAGTGTTCTATACACTTATTGCATTACTTAACTATAAATAGCAGTAATATAATATTATAAATGCCTTCCTTAACGCTAAAGCATAAGGGGATATCTATATTAAATAACCTTATAGCTACTCTAATAGCATAACTAGGGTCTATAAGCTTAATAGAGCTCTCTATAGTTTACCTATTTCTCCTCTTTAGTAGCTTAATAATATTACTAAGGAACTTAAATAGTAGGGTTTTAAATAATTATTAAGTAAACTCTATATCTTTTAATGTAATAATATTATACTTCTTCTATACGTAGATAATATAATTATTATAGGAAAGACCCTTATAATTATTATAAATATTATTAAGCAACTAGAAAAGCAATATAAATTAAAACACCTAGGCAATATTAAGTTATTCCTTAGCATTAAATTTGTCTATAACCACGCTAATTACACTATGCTTCTTTATTAAAAGCTTTATATATAGACTATTATAAAGAAATTTAATATTAAGAATCTTAATATAATAAAAGTCCTATAGCTCCTAAAGACTATTATTCTATCTAATTAGAAAGAGCTTAATATAGTCTATAATATCTCTAACTAGGCAAAACGCACTAGAAGCTTTAACTAGCTTTTAGTATTTACATAACCTAATATTATATTTATAGTAAATTAACTTTATAGTGTAAATTCTACGCTAAAGCAAGTCTATGTAAATCTTAAGAAATACCTTTAGTAATACCTTATAGGAGTAAATAATTTAGGAATTATTCTTAGAGAATATACTCCTTTAGACTCTAAGTTAATACTTTAGGTAAAAGGATTTAGTAATGCCTTACTTACTAATAATCTAGACACTAGGTATTTAACTATAGGGCATATTATAACGCTTACTAGAGAATATATCCTTTAGTAGTTAAAGAAATAAACTCTTATAGCTCTTAGTTCTACAAAAGCTAAATTTATTAACCTTATACTAACTAGTCTTTTAATACTCTAGGTTACTAAGCTTCTTAATAACTTTAGTATTAAGTAATTATAACTATTATTATTATTTATAGATAGCTAGAACGTAAAAGCTAATATGCTTAATAAGAAGCATAAAGGATATACTTATTATATTAATTTGCGATATAAATAGATTATATAGAAAGCACGTTAAGGGGAATTTTGTCTTTAATAAATTAGCACTAAATAAATAATTACTAACGGATTTATAAAAGGTTTAGAACGCGTTAAATATAGTAATTTTATCCGCCTTCTTTGAATAATAAAGGCTAAGGACTTTATAAAGGGAAATATTCTAGAGGCCTTGTAAATAGCCTTATTTTCTCTATTTTCCTTTCTTCCTTATATTATTAGCTAGATGTGCTGCTAGGGGCGGTGTTAAGGATATTCACAGCCTCACATTGTAGCCTTAGATATTAGGCATCACTCCTGTTATCTCCCCTCTTCGTTTAACGATGCATCCAATGCATCGCGCTTATTATCGCGCTTCATTAAAGGCTTTGTTTGAAGACCTAGATTCATCGCTCACAGATTTAAAGCTTATAAGCTTCCCTTTTCCCTCTATTAGATTCCGAATTCCTAGATAGTAATTCTACATCATCTTCTCTTCTGCTCTCTCTTTGCCTCCGTCTGCATCACTTCACATACCGCATAGTACAATGTGCTGAATGATGAAGATGGGTCGCTGAGCAGTCGCTTAGGTGGTCCAGTCTCAATAACGCGACCGGATTCCATAACTATGACATTGTCCAATGCGACCAAACTCTCTAAACGATGGGCGATCATGATAATCGTTCGGCCGGGAAATCCCTCTCGGATAACACGCTGTATAGTTGCATCTGTTGCGGGATCGACACTAGTTGCACGTTAGGTGACAGTGGTAGGAGAGGAGACTTGATAGCGGTGAATGCTTACTGTCCTGTTGGCTCGTCCAGTATCAGACAATGGCTCTCTCGCAAAAGAGCTCTCGAAAGGCAGAACAGTTGCCTCTGGCCATGCGATAGTGAATCATCTTCCAGTTGTGCATCAAGTCCACCGAGAGCTTCGATTTCGCTCCACAGGTCGACTTGCTCCAGCGCCTGGATCATCTGGCAGTCAGGGACCTCGTCGGCCCAGGGACTCAGATTCTCCCGGATGGTTCCATTGATCAAGAAAGGCTCTTGCGTCACGTAATTGAGTTTGGATCGAACGACCTCGGGGTCCAAAGTCGAAATGTCCACGTTATCGATGAGTATCCGGCCTTGGTGGCATGGGAGTAGGCACAACAGGGCTGCCATGAGACTGCTTTTGCCGCTGTCAAATGATACTATTGTCAGTCACGGTTGAGGTTGAGGCTGGAACAGTAGGCGTGAGCAACCAACCTGCCGGTTCTGCCGCAAATGCCAATACGCTCTCCATGTTTTACAGCGAATGTAATGTTGTCCAAGGCTAGACTCGAGCTACCTTGCCTATGTTTGCTCTGCTCGGTTAAACCCAGTAGATGGTGGCCGTGGAAGATTTTCCTACCTGTAAGTGGCGCTGACGCCCTCAAACGCGACACTGCCCGTGAAAGGCCAGTTTTCTGCTAGGGTAGCTATTCGTTCACCTAGATGAGCTTCTCGCGGGGTCTCGTGGGTATACTTGTAAATACGTGATACGGCTCCTAGAGACGTTTCCATTTCGGTCCACTGCATGACCAGGTCGCTCAGACCTTTCGTCAGGGTCTTGACCTGAACAGCAGCCAAACCTACCAGCCCGGCGCTGACCTTGGCTCTTAGAGCGATGGCCAGTCCTATGACTAATACTTCAACACCGGTGACTATGAGAGCGAGTACGAGATTCAGCCATCGCTGAACACAGAAGAGGAGGTAGTAGGGCCTCTGAGACGCGTCCAAAAGAGAAAAGCCTTTTTGGATGTATGCCTTACTCCATCCAAAAGCCTGTATTGTCGTAATCCCATAGATTGTATCCAGAAATAATGACGCCATTGGAGCCTTTAGTTCGATCCTGTCGGTCAAGCGGAGTAGCTGTCAGTATTTCTCAAGACATTCAAGGTCGGCAAGGGAAGGTGGTGGTGACTGACTCTAGAAGTCGTAACTGTCTAGAGGTGCGCAAATACGACAACTGTAGCAGATATAGGACGGCGGCAAGTACTGGTGCACCCACGGCTATGTAGGGAACAGCTGCCACCGCAATACCGAGACTCGCGAGACATGCAAGACAAGCTATGCAATGCTCATGTCAGATTTCACCCCTTGTTCCTGGTGATTCATAGCATAGAGACGGGATATACTCACTAAGAAGAGTCAGCAGAATGTTGAACGGCAGTTGCCAGTCGCACAGCCGGATGTCTTGACTAAACCTGTCGAAACAATTAGTAGGTGTAGTAGAGTGTACCGGCATACCTCTCCAACGTGCCTGTTTACCAGAGAGCCAGTATTCTCTGTTTCGAAATGAGCTGATATTGGGGCCCTGATGGACATCGATGTCAGTGTATGTCCAAGTGCGTCGTCGTGAATATGGTGCAGCAGCTGGTAGACCTTGCCTCATAGCGGTCGCAAGTAGCTCTGTGTGCATAGCCGAAGATGCTTTGGAAGCTAGTTTTGTGAACAAGAAGCTTTTAATCGATCAGAAAAAGTATCAATGGCAAGGTGTAATATCCCCATAACACTTACATGGGCGTAAATAGCATTCCGAGCATGATGAATATCGCCAAAGTGGCGTACAAGCCTAGCCAGTATCCAAGACCATGGTTACCATTCGTATCTTTTGCCCACCAAGTGAGCCAGACTCCAAAAACTGCAGTAGATACTGCGTAAAAAGCAGCACCTAGAATGAAGATCGAAAAGTTAAGCCACCCCATGGAGCTGAGATAAAATGCGTACGATCTCCAGTCACCTTTTTGTCTTCGCAGGTCGTCGACTCGAGTCTGCACCTGGCTTTGGTACTCTCCACGGCTGTTTTTGATTGCCACATCTTGAGCCTCTGTTTCTGACCCTGATGATGATCTTGAAGATCCAAGAACCCGACGCTGCACGAATGATTCGTGTCGTTCTGCAAGTTGCTCATACGTGCCTGAATCGACGACTTCGCCATCCTTGTTCATCAACAGGACCATGTCCACTGACTGCAGAACCTGAACGGCATGGGTGGAGAGTACTACAGACGTCCCCTCTGAGCGAAGAATACCGTTTCGGCCAAAGACTTTGTCGGACACAGCGGACAGCGTTCGGCCATCGAGGGCGCTGGTAACGTCGTCAAAAATAGCCTGCGGCTTGTTGGAGTACAAGGCTCGAGCAATAGCCTAATAAGTATATGTTAGTGCCAAAAATGCGTGCACCGCTCTTGGATGTTGTTACCACGACTTCGAAACGTCACGACTCACAATTCTCTGTCTCTGTCCGCCACTCAATTTGGAACCTCTGCTGCCGACCGTAATAGCATCACCCTCCGGAATGCTGCTGATGTCCACTTCAAGCTCACAGGCTCGAAGAATGGAATTATACCACTTGTTATCCAACTCTGATTGGCCGATGATGTTGTCACGAATGGTTCCTTCGTAAATCCAAGGTGTTTGTGAGCAATACGCTATACCTGCGGATGGAGATGGGCACGATTCCTTTAGTCCATTTGCTAATAGTAGCCTCTTGAGTGCTGTGGACTTGCCACAACCAATTGGGCCCGTGATTGCAATTATAGAGTTGGCTTGGAAATATGGAGCATGGAAAGCAGCTTGCTCGTTACCTGCCATATGCTGTCCATGAGACAGCTGTGGATGATGTACTAAGGGCCGCGGCTCAGAATCCGCATCCGCAGTCTTCTCAACCATCATACTGACATCAGTTTCAGTGGAGCTACTCGTCTCCGGTGTTGTCAATGCGGATATTTCAGACTTTTGAAGGAATGTTTGAATCCTAGAAAAGCCTCCGACTGCTTGCGCTCCCAGCGGGATAGCGAGGAGGAGCTGTGTTGCAGAAGTTGATATTATATTGAGGATTGAAAGGCTGGTAACTGCTGTTGTCACCGAAAAGGTGGATTTATCTGATACCATCTTCATGATTGAGTATGCCCCAAACGTGACGAGGGGTGCCAGACTTTGGGGGGCAAAGGCTATGTATGATTGACGCGAACGTTAGTGATGGTAAGATTGATGGTTACGGGTTGGAGCGTCATACCAGATGCCATTCCAAAAACGTTGCTTAGTCTGAACTTTTGGGAAATTTGCAGTTCGCTTTCCCTCTTTTCGTGAATCTTGTCCTCCATTCTCCGAGACAGGCCGAGAAGCTTGACTGACTGGAGAGAACTCAGTATATGAGCCGTCAGGCCAAGTCTATTCTCAATTGCTTGAAACCAAGCGCTCTGATGACGCGGAACTTTGGAACCAGCGAACGCCACCAGAGTAAAGGTCACTGCAATGAACTATGAGCAGAACATCCAAAGAACGGAGAACAAAGGGCTCCAGTTTAGTTTTTACTTACAGAATATAACCAGGATCGGAACACAACAAACCGCTCCTAGTTGTCGATATAGCAGATAGGTGCCGATGCCTATTTGCGCAAGGCAGGGTACTGGCTCCAACAGTCTCCAATAGTCATCAACAATCTTCTCCACGTCCGTAGTCATCAAGGTGAAGGCGGTCATTCTTTGTGAATCGTTGTCTCTGGATTGCAGAAGCTTTGAGTAAATCATGGAGACAAGTGCACCGCGGGCCATTATCATAAGTTGGCTTGAGTAGTGATAGCACCAGGGAAGAAGCAACTGCAGTGCCTCTAGTAAGCTAGGGATCCTTTGCTTGCAGGAAGTCTACTCACCGCGTTTAGAAATGAAACACAAAAGAAGCCCCCAAGAAGCCCATAACCAATGTTCATCGACGCCGACGGTGATTCTAGAAATGTAACAAGTTCCTGGATCAAAAATGTCTGACAGATCTGTAGACCAACCTGGATAGAGTATGATAAGAGAATAACAAATAGTTCTTTGGGGAAACTGAAAAGAACGTCAAACATTAATGAATATGTTCCCTTGAAATTGCCTTGCGAACGTTAGCTTGAGTACAGTTATAACGAAACCCCAATACTCGGGAGAAATTCACGAACCATCCTTCCACCTTGACTCAACTCTTGCGGTAAGGGACTCTGAGGATAGTTTCTCGTTGACGACCGGCAGGTCGTCATGAGAAATGACACCTTTGAATCCCGCAGTCATCACGGGAATCAGCCAGATGAAAAAAGCTCGGGAAAAGAGACTACTACGAAGCTCTGAAGAGAGGTTCGAGTACTTGGGCAGAAGTATTCGTGTTTTCTCTTTGGTCTCTATCAAAAGCAGCAGTGATTTAACCACAACTGTTGTTATGAGTATGCTTGCCACAGAATTTTGTCCTTCGATCAGGGCATGGGTTCTAGCTCTAGCCGCATCTGAAATCGCAGTTGTAAACAAGAAGGCTGATATCAGGAAGGACGGTCGAATAGAATTACGGTGCTCCCAGTGAGAGAGGGTCGCAAGGAGAAGATTAGTACACAGCTGAAGAGTTGCGGAGGAGATGAGCACGGCACGATGTCCAACTTGAGTCGTTGAAAATAGGGCCAAGAGTACAATTTGCAGAGCGCCTAGAGTTGTGAACCCGATCTGTGTTGACGTTTTAGCTAAATACACTATAATTGAAATGAAACGGGCACATGATACGACAGCGTACCAACTTCACCTCATGCAACCAAGATCGGTTTGTCTTGCATGTTCTTCCACAGATGCAAAGCAGTCTCCATGGAACGATGGCAAAAAGCAGGCATGCTGGACCTATTGACAGGATGCTTTCTTCGAATGTGACTACCCTCAAATGAATGAATTTACAGACTCGAGGCTATTTATGAGGGCTATTCATACCTGTGAAGTCGAAGCCGCCACGACATTCTGCTATTCGCGGGACCGCGGGACCGAATGTACCATCTCCACAGAGGTTGGAGTAGCTTTCCAGGTGCGACATAATAATGATAGTATAATGTAGTGGCCAGCTTCACGCAACTAACAGTGCGCTGGTTCAGGCGTCTGTGTGTCTATTCAATAGTTGCTAGCACTACTCGACCACATTAGAAATCAAGCGTCTCTGTGAGACCTTCTATCACATCCCTCTCATATTCGCTTAGCTGCATCACCGTTGCAAATGCGATACTGATTGTCAGAGAGCAATAGGACCGAATCAGCTAGTAGCAATGAACAGCTTGGAATGTCATCTTGTTTCAAGGCTGACTCTGTGATCCCACATCAGTGGTGTGATCCAAGTCGGCGCAGTTTAGGGCTTCCCTGTTTTAGCTATCCAACTAGCTCCCGCTAAACCCTTGCGATTTCAGTACATTATAAGCAAGGGTCTTTAGAGGTGTAGCAATTATCTAGGGTGTACAATGCCCCCCCTGAATCATTTTACAAACCTACATGCCCTAGTTTTTTTGTTCCCCTCTAATAGCGATAATTAGCTACAAGTAATACTATTTTTAGAGAGCTATATGGAAAATGCGTAGCGTATAGCGCTATAAAGGAATATATCTATTTCTATAGGTTACTACGAAGTACTCCTTGGGACGAAAGGGTACCTTGAATCCTACCCTATCTCCTTCATTTCCTAGCTAATGTCGTATTGTTGTCACGGCTTGTTCCGTAGGGTTAAATAAACGAAGTAATAGCTAAGATTCTTACAGTCACTACTAGATAGATACTAGCTAGGGGCAGGTATATAAAGGTTTTAATCTCTAACCTAGCACTTATAATATATATAGTCTTTAATAAATACCTTGCTTTATAAGTATATAGCTATCTAATAGCTAGCTAGCCTTTTTATGATCTATATAGCTATGAGAACAATAATAGCTAGGCAAGAGGTATGGGGGCTCTAGTATATTGACTAAAGCTTGCTAGGTCTAAGTGTGTTATGCGTGCAAGTTACTAGCTTATAGCTAGTAGCTTGCTAGTGTTATATAAACCTAGCCCTAGGGTGTAGCCTATCTATAAGGTATACTAGTAGTGTGCTTATATTATAAGTAAGGCCTTATAATTATTCCCTTACTTATAGCTAGGCTCCTAAATAGCTTTTACTAGCTTCTATATAGCTATTTACTAACTAGTTACTATATTAAAATAATAATAAATAATAATAGTGTTTAAGTATAAATTTACCTTTAACTCCCTATTATATTATATACTTTTTACCTTTATATCCTTAGTTAACTTTTTAAAACTATTATAATATCTTAAGTTACTATTATATTTCCCTTATTACTTACCTTAGTTTTATTATAGATTTAGACTATATTCCCTTAAAGGAATACTCCTATATATACTATTTATATACTAGATATACTAACTTTAAGAAAAGCTTACTATCTAAGCTTAAATTACCCTAGATTAACTATTAATTCCCTATAAAATTATTTACTATTACTATAATAGTAAAATATTTAAAATACTATATTTAATATTATAAGTATAGTAATACTTATAATACTATAAGTATACTACTATTCCTATATCTTTTAGTCCCTTATTACTAATATCTCTATATAGGCTATAGCTACTATAAAAGGTAACTTTTTAGATCTTTTAGCTTTAATAAACTAGGTATAAACCCTTATAGTTACCCTTAGTAGCTTATATAAGGAAGACCTTAAGGACTAAATATTCTCTAAGGTAACTTACTTTAGTTTTACTAGGGCTTATCTAAACCTAATACTAGGGTTTAATTATGCTAATATAGTATACTATATTATATTTAGCCTTACTAAGGCTATAAAGGTCTATTAGGTTTATCTTTTCCTTACTTATATACTAGTCTTTTACTTACTTCTTAGGGTAAGAGATATTAATTTTATATAACTAGTATATTATTTCTTACTAGTAACTTTTTATTACTATATTTCTAGCTCCTATCCTAGGGGTAATAAGTACTCTAATCCTTTTTACTATCTCTTTACTAACCTTTTTATAGCTAAACTATTATAAACTTTCCTATACCTAGAAGGTAAAGGTAACTTTATATTTATAGTCTTATAACCTAGGTTTTATGCCCTAAGGTGTTATAAAGCATTGCTTTTACTAAGTAATATAAGAGCTAATTAGTAAGGATAAGGACTAGGGTAAGTACTTTCTTTATAAAGGTATAGTTCTTTTATATAAAGGGGCTATAATAAAGGGGTTTCCCTTAACTTTTCTTACTCTTTAGGTATATTTTTATTTATTTTTTAGTAAGTAGTCTAAGGTTTTAGTTTAGAGTATAATAGTAGCTAGTAAGGCTAGGCCTTTTCTATAGGAATATTATATCTCTTTACCTATAACTTACTTATATCTTACTACCTTTCTTATAGGATTTACTTTAGTAAAACACCTAAATTATATATTAAGCACCTTTTATATCTTTAGCTAGGACCTATTAGTTATATTTACTTAGCTAATCCTTTTATTTTACTAGGTATTTATTACCTTTATAGGTCTTCCTATAGTCCTTAACTTCCTTTACTTTATACTTATTTTTTTTATCCTTAAGGTCTAGTATTAGTATTTCCTTATCCCTAGTGTCTTTATAGTAATTCTATAGCTCTAGTAAGCTAATATAAAATATATTATATAGCTAACTATACTTTTTAAGTAATGCTAGTTAGTATGCTTATTTTCCTATAGTATTAAGTACTTAAAATAGTCTAATAAATCTAGGGGTTAGCTTTTATTTTATATCCTTAAGTCTAATATTCTTTACTAATAGTACTATAAAGTTACCTCTTTTTAAGGTTAATAGCTAGTAGCGCTTATTATAGTACTTTACCTAGGTTTTAGTAGCTTTTACCTAGTTTTCCTTTAGTTACTCCTTAACTTTATATAACTTTATAATATATATATAGGCTTCTAGTACTTTCCCTTCCTTAATCTTATCCCTAAGAGCTAGGTAAAACTTAGGTAAATATCCTATAAGGGAGTAGTTTAAAGAGTAACCTATAGTCTTATTAACTATATTATTATATATAAATTAGGCTACTAGAAGTAGCTTTAGCTATATTTACTAGTTCTTTATAATAAAGCATTAAAGGTAATGCTTAAGTACTTAGTTTATTCTCTTTATTTACCTATTAGTTTAGGGGTAAAATGCTATAAAAAGCCTTTGCTTTACATATAATAAGTAATATAAGTCTAACTAGAATTAGCTTATAAAGACTAATCCCTTATTAGATATAATACCCTCTAGTGCCCTAAATTATAGTTTAATCTCCCTATAGAAAAGCTCTACTAATTTAGCTATATTAATAGTAGTAGTTATAAGTAAGAAAATAAAGTACTTAGTAAATTAGTTTATAATCACTAGGATTACGTTAGTTTCTTACTTACTAGCCTATATAATAGGCAATCCTATAATAAAGTCTATTAAGATCTTTACCTATAGTTACCTTAGTATTAGTAGTAATTTAAGGCTTCTATATAGGTAATACTATCTAGCTACTACCTATTAGCAAACCCTATAGCTTATAATATAGTCTAAAATAAACTCACTTATAGCTAGCTACTAGAAGTAATGCTTTTATAGCTTAAGAGTATGCTTAGTCCTAAAGTAACTTACTAGTAAATTATTATAGTATAGCTATAAAAGCTCCTATTATAAAATAGGCTCCTAGGGAATAACTACCTAGTCTTAGTATATTAGGAGACCCCTTATACTATATAACTATAGACTAGCCTTTCCCTTCCCTTTTACTAAGGAGTTATTAGTCTTACTATTTTACCTCTATAAATCTAGGTCTTAATCCTATACCTTCTATAGTAATTACGCTAATAGTTTATTTGCCTTAGATTAGGAAGGATTTAGGAATATAATAGCCCCCTATATCTCTTATACTACACTAATATCTTAGATATATATTACTTTCTCCTAGAAATTATCCTTATTTAGCTAATCTTTTACTAGATTTATAGTAGCTATTTAGCCTCTTAACTAGGCTACTCTAGCCTCTAGAGCTTTCTCTATAGGGGCTAGGGTATTTTCCTTCCTTAAGGATATCTTATTAAGCCTCTTTATATCTAAGACTAGTAATATACCTAGTTTTCTTTAATATATTAGTATCTCTTTTTTTACTACTTCTTTAGTAATTACTATTTTCTTTTAAAGTTCTAGTAAAAGTGCCTTATTTATTAGGGGTTTACCTTTATAATTAGACTTCCTTAATAGTGTATTTACTAGGTTACTTTTCCTTAGTCTATACCTAATTATAAAGTAAAAGGGGCAAAGGAATATATACTATCTAGCTTACCTTCTATTTAGCTTTTACTACCTTATAAAGGTCTATAAGTTATAGTAGTCTAATAGGACCTTTACTAGAGTTACTATACCTTTAATATAGTATTACTAGTGCTTAAATAACTTTACTATAGTAAGTAACTCTTAATTAGCTATACTATAATTATGCTTAGTGTTATGGACTCGAGCTATAAGCTTAGGTTAAGTCTGGCTTCGGAAAGTACGCGGACTATGTGTAGCTTAGGTTAAGTCTAGCTCTAGAAAGTACGCAGACTATATATAGCTAGGTTAAGGCTATATATAGACTACACATAGGCTATGTATAAGTTACTATAAATCTAGGCGCTATATAACTACTAGTGTAGTTCCTTTCTTTTTCTATAAGAATAATATTCTTACTTTAAATACTTATAAGTAAAAGCTATAAGGCTAGTTCTTAATATATATTATTCTTTACTATAGAAATATATTAACTAGTAAATATACTATTACTATAGAATAGGATAAATACTAATAAGTTAGTAATATTATAATACTTACTTAAATAGTAACTTGTAGCTAGTCTAATAGGAAAATTAAAATAGCTAAGTAATAAATATAATATAAACTAAGTACCAGTAGTACTACTATAGCTACCTTATTACTTACTAATAAAAGTATTAAATAACCTTACTAATATACCGCTTCTAAGCATATCTAGATTATTAGGCTCCTTAAAAATATAGTTAAGTTATAATTTTTTAAAACCCTAGATATTAATAGTATTATTATAGTGTCATTATAACTAACTATTAGTTACACTAAATAATGTTTTTATAGAACCTATAGCGCTAGTAGTATTACTATAGTGTTTCTATTACTTAGTATTTATAAATTTAGATAAAAAGGTAAGGAGCTATATAGTTACTACTTTTACTTTCCTTATATAATATATAATCTTAAAGTTAAAAGGATAAAGCTTATTAAGTATAATTACTTACTTACTAGTAAGCTTAGGCTTTATAGCTAGGTACTTATAGTTTAAATAGTCTATAATAACCTTAATTATATAAGCTAAATAAGCAAGATAGTGTCTCTAGGCCTAAAAAGCCTCTTAAATAGCTAATAATTTGCTATTAGGTGTTATATAGCGTAATTTAGTGTAAGTTATTTTCCTTAATATAAATATAACTAGGTGCTAGTAACCTAGCACTAATATTATAAGTATAGCCCTGATTACATATCTAGATATATATATCGTTACTCTAAGATATATAAGTAGGTTAAAATACACTAAAATTAGCGCTTCCTAAAATCTTTACTAAAGTTCTCTAAACACTACTAACTTATAGGGTTCTAGGTTAAATATTACTAGTTACTTCCCTCTAAGGTAATTTATTAATAGAATAATAACTTTACTATACTATTTAATAAAATAGCAGTAAAATCCAGTAAAACCAAGAAATAACTAAATATTAAATACACTATATAGTATTAGCTATATTATAATTGTTAAAAATACATAAGGCTTTGTAATCCTAGGTGCAGATGGATCGGTCCACTCTTTTGAATTCAACAATAATTACTTTAACCCTTACTAGATCTATTATAATACCTCTTAGTAATATCTTAAAGCCTAAGAATTTAACCTCTATAACTAAAAATTAATACTTTATAAGGTTAATAAAAAGGCTTATATCTCTAAGCTTATATAGGATTTATTTAATATAATCTATATACTCCTTAACTACACTACTATATATTAGCGTGTTATCTAGGTAAATAATATAGGTCTTATTAATAAGACCTTTAAGTATATTATTAATATACTCCTAAAAAGTCACTAGTATATTAACTAGTCTAAATAGTATAATAAGATATTTAAAGTAGCTATAGTAATAATAGAAAGCTATCTTCTACTTATTACCTAAGTAAATATATAGCTAGTAGTATATATCTTTAAGATTAAGGACTATAAAAATAACTACACTTACTAATTAATTAAGAATTTTAGTAATAAGAGGTAAAGGGGCTTTATCCTTAATTATAATCTTATTTAAGCCCCTATAATCTATATAAAGCCTTAATTTTCCTCCTTTCTTTAAAATAAATAAAATTAAAGCTTTAGCTAGGCTAACTAATCTTCTAATCTAACCTTTAAGCTATATACTTATAAGGTACTCCCTAAGAACTTATAGCTCTCTCTTAGCTAAATTATATATAGGCCCCTAAGGTAGTGTTTTCCTTTCTTCTAATTTAATTATATAAGTATAACCTCCTAGTTTAGGAAGCTTACCTACTAGCTCTTTAGAAAAAATATCTATAAACTCCTTATATTTATCTAGAATTATTAGTATAGGATACTTAGTACTCTTTTTTGAAATGTAGGGAGCTAGTTGCCGGCTGGCAACAGCTGTACAGGTGTAGCTCTACGGTCAGGGACCAATAGAACCACCACGTTGAATATTCAACGCAACGCAACGGAAGGTTGTGGCAATTTTTAACTAATAGAATTTAATCTAAATGACTTTTACGATATCTTATATACTAATAGAATTGATTTTAGTGACGTTATATAGGCAATGCAGCTGTTAGATTAAGAGGCCTAGCTATCTAGCTAGATTGAAAAGATCTTCTTCCTCTTATATACCCACTAACTATATTAGTAAATCTAGGCTACTAAAAGGGTCTTAAGGGCCACTTTTGATTTTTTGTAAAATTCATTTATATATAAAATCCAAAAAATTAACTCACCACTATATAAACTAGCAACCTATATGCACTAACTTTTAGTCTAAAAAATATTCCTATATAAAATAAAAGCCCTGTCTTTAAGCTTTAATTTGCTATATATAAGACTTTTGTATAACCTCTAGTTAAAGAGAAAGTCGCTATTAAAGATAGCTATAGGGTAACCTATGTGTAGGGTAACCTGCTTATGTCACCTTAGCTTACCTAATTACTAGTGGCGCTGTGGTTATAGCTACGCTTGCAGCCATAACGTAATTGAATAATCCATAATTAATTTGGATTAGTTATTCACACAGTTAGTCGTAGCTATTAATAGCTATAACGTAGCTATTAACAGCCACCTCCGCGACCGTTAACAGCTGCAGTGTAGCTGTTAGGCTTGCAATGCAAGCTAGTAATAGAAAAGTCCTTTGACTAGAAAGGGCTAAAAATAGGTCTTATTTTTAACACTCTTACCCTAATTTAATATAGCTTCTTTACTACTTATATTTCCTAAAATTAGTATAATTATAATACCTTACTTTTTCTACTATAAGTAAGTATATTCTAGTAATATTATAGTGCCTTTACTATTTATTTATCCTTCTATTACTGCTAAGTTCTCTAATTAACCTTTATCTCTCTTTTTTAGAACTATTAGCTTAATCTTTATTACTCTAAATAATAATATAACTACTACTAGTTTTTTCTCCTTATATATTTATTACTTTCTATAAGTAAAGAAGAGATACTCTCTAGTTACTAAATACCTTTAAAATCCCTACTTCTAATATATAATTATAGGTAAGTATTCTCTAATCTAGTCTATACCTAGTATTATCCCTTTTCCTATATTAGTAATATAGTAACTAACTTAGTAAAACTTTATAAATCCTATACTATTTTTTACTTTTATTAATTTTTATAAAATTCCTTAATATAAAATTACTTTTTAGCTTATACTCTCTAGTATTTAGTCTAATTATATTATACTTTTTTAATTCTTTTTTATTAATAATTTAGGATAAATTATTAAAAACTATATACCTATATTAAATAGCGCTTATATAGCTAGCTACTAGTTATTTTATTATAGAGATACCTATATTCTTATTTTATTATCTATAAGGTATTTTATAGTAAGATTATATTTCTAGGTTTATACTAATTAAACTAGTATTATATTAGGAGATATAGCTTTATTACTACTCTTATTATATTCCTTAGTTATATACTTATTATTTTTATAGGTAAAATAATCTAGTGCCTAATAAGTTAGTATAGTATATCTAGGCTTTCTATATTTAAAGCACACTAGGGATAGTTTTCTCCCTTAATCCTTACTTTATTACTATACCTTATTTATAGGTAATATAAAGTATTACCTTGGGTAACTTAGCTTTTACCTTAGTCTAAGCTTTTATAAAGGCTTAAAATAATTAGTTATTCCTTTACCTAAGATTTAGTAGTATTCTTATTACTTCTAAGTACCTTAAATTCTTATTTATTATTCTAGTCTTCAGCTAATTAAGAAAACCTATTTATATAAGTAATATATAATCTATATGCCTATCCATAGCTATATAATGTATTTATTATTACTTTATATTATTAGCTAGGTAGCTACTTATATACATTACCTTAGTTATATTATCCCTAAAGGTATAATAGTCTAATTTAAATAATATATTTAAATTTACTAGGAAATTCTAGAGGTTCTTATATATATTCCCTTTATATATAGGTATTTCTATCTATATTTTAATAAGACTACTTTACTATATAATTACTACTAAGTTACTATAGATTACTAGTAGGACTATAGTTAAAGTTTAAGGGGTAACTATAGGTCCCTAAGGAGGTCTAGCTAATAATAGATTTACCTTAATCTCCTTAATTTATACCTTAATTTATAGAATCTCCTATTTTCTTTTTATATATAGTAGCTTAGCTTATATAACCTTATAGTATCTTTATAACGCTTAATTATTATTATCTATATTACCTATACCTTTATCTAGATTAGGAACTAGTAGTATTTCTTATACCCTATTATTATCTATTATTTTAGACTATAGGGGTTCTTTGCCCTATAACTAATTATCTATACCTTTATTATTATAAGGTACTAGTGTGTTTTATATAAATCTTTATAGTGTTAGCTATATACTAATTTAGCTAATAGTTTATTTCCCTTAAAGGTTAAGAGATTAATTTATTATAGCTTATACTATAAGGTCTAATATAAATAAAGTAAAGGCTAAGATTTATAGTTACTACTAGAAAGATACTAGCTAGGGCCTAGTATATAAAGGTTTTAATCTCTAACCTACTATATATAATATATATAGTCCTTAATAAATACCCTGCTTAATAAACACATAGCTATCTTATAGCTAGCTAGCCTCTTTATTATTAGAGCGGCCTAAAGGTGTTAAAAATAAGACCTATTTTTAGCCCTTTTCTAGTCAAAGGACCTTTTTATTACTAGCTTGCATTGCAAGCCTGACAGCTGCACTGCAGCTGTCAACGGTCGCGAAGGTGGCTGTCAATAGCTACGTCGCAGCTGTCAACAGCTGCGACCGACCGTGTGGATGACTAATCCAAATCAATTGTGGATTATTCAATTGCGTTGTGGCTACAAGCGTAGCTACAACTACGCCACTAGTAATTAGGTAAGCTAGGGTAACGTAAGCAGGTTACCCTACACATAGGTTACCCTATAGCTATCTTTGACAGCGATTTTCTCTTTAACTAGAGGTTATAGAAAAGTTTTATATATAGCAAATTAAAGCTAGAAGATAGGGCTTTTATTTTATGTAGGAATATTTTTTAGACCAAAAGTTAGTGCATGTAGGTTGCTAGTTTGTATGGTGGTGAGTCGATTTTTTAGATTTTACATACAAATGAATTTTGCGGAAAATCAAAAGTGGCCCTTAAGACCCTTTTAGCAGCCCGGATCCACTAATATGGTTAGTGGGTATACGAGAGAAAGAAGATCTTTTTAATCTAGCTAGATAGCTAGGCCTCTTAATCTAACAGCCGCATTGCCCGTACAACGTCACTAAAATCAATTCTATTGGTATATAAGATATCGTAAAAGTCATCTAGATTGAATTTTATTAGTTAATAACTGCCACAACCTTCTGTTGCGTTACGTTGAATATTTAACGTGGTGGTTCTATTAGTCCCTAACCGTAGAGCTACACCTATATAGCTGTTACTAGCTAGTAACTAGCTCCCTACATTTCAATAGGTTATAAGCCTGGCCTATCACTATAAAATTCTTTCTAGTGCACTTTACATATGGTTATAGAAGACTTCCCTTCTATAAAAAAGGAAGGACCCGCGAGATAAAAGCTATTCCCTTCTATAAAAAAGGAATTATTATAGTTACAGAAGACTTCCCTTCTATAAAACAGGAAGCGCGCGAGCAATACAGAAGCTTTCCCTTCTATAAAAAGGAAAATTAGTGGGTTATAGAAGACTTCCCTTCTATAAAATTAGAAGATGGATACCAATCAACAAGGTCAGGGGTCTTCAGCCCCTAATCTTAGTGCGCAAGAGGTTCTAAATAACCAGCTAAAAGAGCAAGTTATTAAGCAATAAGATGCTATTAATCTATTATTACAGAAGCTAGAGGCTTTGACTATAGCTGTTAATAATAGAGGCATAGAGGGTGTGGAAGCTACTAAGCCTGCTAGTTAGGAGCAAGTTTAGCAGCCTATTTAAGATAAGGCCCCTGAATCTAGCTCTGTATAAGCTGCCTTTAATAATTTAATTATTAAGGAATTTAATAAGAGGGTTTATAGCTTCCCAGAGACTGCTAAGCTTAAAGGAGCTGAAAATTTCAATTAATAGAAATAAGCCCTAGCTATCTAATTTAGAGCTTTAGGCATGCCTGAATTTCTAGATAATCCGGATATTTCTAGGGCGCTAGGGGACGCTAACTAAGCTATTATCCTTATGTTACTAAGGGATAGCTATACAGAAGGCCCCTAAGCCGCTATAACTTGGCAAAAATCACCTAAAGAAGCCTATAATTTACTTGTACGGCAGTATTCACATAGCGTTGAAATCCAGAGGGGGTCCCTATATTCTGAAATTCATAACCTGAATTTTCATGGTTTTAAGGGGACTTTAGAAGCCTTTAATGCAGTCTTTAATAATCTACTAGCTAGATTATCAATTTCAGGGGTCCTAATTAATCCTATAGATCAGGTTAATCAATATCTTCAATCCCTAAAATCAACCTTCCCTCAGTGGGCTAAGAGGCAACGATTTAGCATACGTACAAATAGGGCTATAGGGGCTCCCCTAGATGCCCTAAATCTTTAATTTCTAATAGCAGACCTTCTAGCTAAACAGAGGGATAAATCATCTACGGTATCCAAAGCCCTAAATTATAGGGCTAAAGACCTAGAAAAGGGTGCTAAAGACAAGGAAAAGGCCCCTAAAGGTCAAAAGAAGAAAAAAGAAAGCTCTAAAGAAAATAAGGGCTCTTCTAATTCTAATAAGAAGAAAAAGAAGCAAAAGGGTCAAAAATCAGATAAAAAGGAAAATAAAGAGCTTACAGAGGGTTCTTTTATGCTAGGTAATTACAACCTTTCTAACAGAGCCCTTAATCCGTATAAGAAACCTAGCAATTACAAGACTAGTTATAAGAGCTCTAGCAATAGTAGCTCTAATTCTAGCTCTAGTGATTTGGATAATGAAAAACAAGAAATTAATTCCTTAAATGGTTTTAATTATTACAGTAAAGACATAAAAAAAGCCCTATTATATAATACAAGTTTAACTGTACATATAGTTAATTCTAGGGAGGTCTTTAGGGATTATACCCCTTATAAAAAGGGGGAATCCGACCCTATTGTAACTAGTGGTAGTCCTATTTATCCTAAGGGCTATGGTAGTGCTGTTTTTAAGGTCTTATATTAAAAGAAACCTAATAAATATAGGACCTTAGTGCTAAAGGACGCTCTATATTTTCCTTAGCTTAATATTAATATAGTTAGTGGCCTTATTCACTATATATCTGGCGGTTGCTTTATAAAAAACCACCTTTATCTTAAAGATAGGTCTTGTATTGCTACCCTAGATATAGAAAAACATAGTTTTTTCTTTTACATTAAAAACCAAACTACACCTAGGTTACATAAAGGGCCCTGTAACAAAGAATCTCATTATATCCGACCTTTTACCTATGCTAGCTTTAGGGGTTATAGCTACCCTATAGAGGTTCAAATTCCCTCTAAAAAGCCGGATTAGGCTTCTGATTTGGACAAAATCGCTGAAATCAACGAAAATGATAATAATGTTGAAGAAATCAAACGGGATGATTTAGGGGATTTAGTCCCTTCTCCAACGCCTATAGCCCTAGGTTAGGTCCCTTATAAATCTAAGGAAATAGATTTAGGGGTGTTAGAGGGCCTTAGTAATGGAAAAAGGTCCCTAATACCTCCCTAAGAGGCCTGTGGTTCTCAGGGGGCCCAGCAGGGGACTAACGGAGAGGGCCCTAATCTAGACCCGAATCTAGACCCTAATTCAGGCCCTAAGGATCTTTAATATTAACGATTACTAGAACTAGCTAGCCTATGGCATGTATAATTAGGGCACCTAGGGCTTCCTTTGCTAAAGAAAACAAGCCTTATAACTAAAGGAATCCCTGATTTTTCTAAAATTAAGGATAAAGATTTTAAATGTATAGCTTGTGATCAATCTAAGGCAGTCAGAAGACCTAGGAAATTAGCTATCCCTAACCCCCCTAGAGCTCTAGATCGAATAGAGGGGGATACGCTAAAAATCAGCCCTATACCGTACAATAAACAGTCAATTTGCTTATTTCTAGTTAATCAAAAGACTAGATATAAGTGGGTGTTCTTATTACCTAATAAGGAAGGCCTAACTATTTATAGGGCTATTAAGGGTTTCTTCAGAGGGCTTAAAAATCAACTAGGTCAATATCCTAGGCACCTTCACTTTAATAGGGGCTAAGAAATCGATTCTAGTTGTCAAAGCTAGTTAAATTCTAAAGGGATCAAATTTATGACTTCTAGTCCCTATATCCATGAGCAAAATGGATTAGCAGAGCGTTCAATTCGTACTATTCTAGATTGATTAAGGGCTACTATCCAGTGGGCAAAATTACCATTATATCTATGGTGTTTTATATTACCTGCAGTTGTTAACCTAGTTAATATAACTACTAATACCACAAAGGATAAAAGCCCTGAACAACTGCTAGCTAGGGAGCTAAATCAGCCCTGTACGACTG
Organism: Epichloe sp. AL9924; assembly: GCA_000729825.1. Lineage (NCBI taxonomy): Eukaryota > Fungi > Ascomycota > Sordariomycetes > Hypocreales > Clavicipitaceae > Epichloe > Epichloe sp. AL9924. The sequence goes on from JFGW01000116.1 coordinate 81,599, forward strand.
ATATTAGCAGTATTAGAGCTATAGGATCTTACTATGAGATTCTAATCCCCCTAGAAAAACGACCTAAAGCCTAGAAGTTAGTAGCTAGGACTATCCCTGGAAGGTTATTAGCTACACTAGGTTCTAACACCTACCTAGTGTACATCCCCTCTAAAAGGCTAGTTACGAAGACTAGCTTTATTAAGATTATAGAACCTATAGGTCCTGTCTCTAAAGGATTACCTAGGCTTTCTATAGGGGATAACCCTTTAGAGGGGGAAAATGATTTAGAAAATCAAGGTTTAAAGGATTACCCTATAGATAACATAGGAGAACCCCCTATAGGTCAAGAAAAACATCCTATAGGGCCTATATAACCCCCTAAGGAACCAATTCCAGAGGCTCCTGTACAGGCGCCACCCATAACTCAACCAGGAAATCAGATTTCGACTCCAGACCCGGATTTTGACAAAATTACCGACTTCGACCCTAATATTAACCCTATGGATGTTGATATTAGTTCCCCTTCTTCTCTAGATTTTATAAAAGAAATCTGCTTTAAGGTACGGGAGAAGCTAAAGGAAAACAACCCTAATAGCCCCGAACCTAAGACCTGGAAGCAAGCTATATCTAGCCCTAATAGGGATAAATGGATAGAAGCTACGTATAAGGAATACGAACAGCTTCTAAAGGCTGGTACTTTTAAATTTATAGGGAAAGACTAAGTACCTAAGGGCCGAAAAGTACTAAAGAATAGGCTTGTTTATAAGCTTAAAAAGGATAAAGAAAATAATCCTTTAAAATACAAGGCCCGACTCGTTGCTAAGGGATTTATGCAAATCGAAGGTCTAGATTATCTAGAGACCTTTGCAGCCACAAGCATTCCCCCTAGCTGGAGGATTTTACTAGCCCTAGCGGCTTGGAATAACTGGGAAATCGAACAGGTTGATTTTATAGGGGCTTTTCTTAATAGCAAGCTTTAACAACAGATTTATATGGTTATTTCGGACGGATTTATCGAATTCCTTGAAGCAAATACTAAACTAGCTAAATTAGCTAAAAGTTTTGGCTATAAACCCTCTAAAGATCAAGTAATTCTATTACAGAAGTCTTTATATGGCCTAAAACAGAGCTCAAGGGAGTGGCAACAAGCACTAACAGCAGTGCTAAAGTCCCTAGGATTTAACCCTCTTATATCTGACCCAGCTATATTCTTCAATCCCTCCACCAAAACCTTTTTCATCACATATGTAGATGATTGTCTTCTAATTGGACCGGATTTACCTTATATCCAAAGGCTTAAAAAGGAACTTCATAAAGTCTATCTAATAGAAGATAGGGGGCCTGCTGAATTCTTCTTAGGGGTTCAAATCGTACGAGATAGACCTAAAAGGATACTGAAAATCCACCAATCTCAGTATATCTCAGAGGCTTTAAATCGATTTAATATGCTAGATAGTAAGCCTATTAGCATACCTCTTCAGCCAGGCGTATTAGCTACGCAGACAACCAAGCTTTTAATAGCTAGCGAAATCAAGCTTTATTAGTGTATTATAGGGACTATAATGTACCTAATGTTGCTTATAAGGCCGGACGTGGCCTTTACACTTTAGTGGCTATCTATAGCACTAGCTAGCCCCTATATAGAGCACCTAAAAGCAGCTAAAAACCTGCTTAGGTACCTATTAGGGACTAAATTCCTTGCTATTATTTATAGGGGAGACCCTAAAGGTATAGCTAGTAAAAGCCTAATAGGTTATTATGATAGTGATTTTACAGGGGATAAAAAGACCTCTAAATTAACCTATGCTTATCTATTTAAGCTAGCTAGCGGACCTATTAGCTGGAAATTAAAGAAAGCTAGTACGATAGCTTTATTAATATTAGAAGCTAAAGCTGACGCTATCTGCGAGACCTTCCGGGAGCTATAGTGGCTTTAGGGCTTATTTAAGGAGCTAAAAACCCCTATTTCTCCCCCTATCCAGATATATTGCGATAATCAAGGCGCTATAACCACTGCCTATAACCCTGCCTTACATAGCCGTACAAAGCATACCTTGCTAAAGTTTAACTATATTAGGCAACAGGTTTTAGAGGGTTTAGCTAAGATCGAATATCTAGATACAAAGTTAATGCCTGCAGATGGTCTAATAAAGCCTCTATCTAGACCTCTTTATTAGGCTTTTATTAAGCTTTTAGGGCTTAATAATCACTAAAAACCAACAACTAAATCCCTTTAACAGGGAACCAAAAACAACGCTAAAAAGGAAGCTATGTTTAACAATAGCTAGGAATTTAAAAAGGGGGTCTTTTATCTTTTCCTATTTTTCCCTTTTATCTATTATTATCTAAAAGTTGTTGTTTACCCTATAGTCTCCTTGTACGCTTTTAATTGCCCTTAATGTAATTCTTTTGTAGAGGGGGTGTTAAAAATAAGACCTATTTTTAGCCCTTTTCTAGTCAAAGGACCTTTTTATTACTAGCTTGCATTGCAAGCCTAATAGCTGCACTGCAGCTGTCAACGGTCGCGAAGGTAGCTGTCAATAGCTATGTCGCAGCTATTAACAGCTGCGACTGACTGTGTGGATAACTAATCCAAATCAATTGTGGATTATTTAATTGCGTTGTGGCTATAAGCGTAGCTATAACTACGCCACTAGTAATTAGGTAAGCTAGGGTAACGTAAGCAGGTTACCCTACACATAGGTTACCCTATAGCTATCTTTAACAGCGATTTTCTCTTTAACTAGAGGTTGTACAAAAGTTTTACATATAGCAAATTAAAGCTAGAAGATAGGGCTTTTATTTTATGTAGGAATATTTTTTGGACTAAAAGTTAGTGCATATAGGTTGCTAGTTTATATAGTGGTGAGTTGATTTTTTAGATTTTACATAAAATGAATTTTGCGGAAAATCAAAAGTGGCCCTTAAGACCCTTTTAGCAGCCCGGATCTACCAATATGGTTAGTGGGTATACGAGAGGAAGAAGATCTTTTTAATCTAGCTAGATAGCTAGGCCTCTCAATCTAACAGCCGCATTGCCTGTATAACGTCACTAAAATCAATTCTATTGGTATATAAGATATCGTAAAAGTCATCTAGATTGAATTTTATTAGTTGATAACTGCCACAACCTTCCGTTGCGTTGCGTTAAATATTTAACGTGGTGGTTCTATTGGTCCCCGACCGTAGAGCTACACCTGTACAGCTGTTGCTAGCCGGCAACTAGCTCCCTACATTTCAATAAAAGGTTCTCTAAAGATCCACTATCATAAACGTCCTGTCTCTGACCTCTGCGCTCCTGACATTATAGCCCTTACTCTATTATTAAGGTAAAAAGGAATCTATCTTTAGTTATAAGATATTATATAAGCCTATGTTTAACCTTAAATAACCCTAAACAGGCTAATTATTATAAGGCTACCTTAGTAGATTATATACCTCTTTCTAAAAGGCATAGTAATAGAGGTAATTAAGCCTCTTTATAGGATTATAAAGGCTAGAACCTACTAGTAGGTAATATACTTTTATTACTATAGAGATAACCTTAATATAATAACTTTAACTTATAATCCCTGCTTATTAATAATAGCCCTAAGTAACAAGAACCTCTTTAGCATTATAGGAATGTAAATAAATAATACCCTAGGCCTTAGTAATAATAACTTCTTTAAGAAAGAAAAAAGAGAGCTTTAGAAGGTAAAGTTTATAGTAAAAGAAAAATAACACCTAATAACTACAAATCCCCTTATCTTTAATAGCTATATCCTAACTTAAAACGCTAATAACTTACTAACCCTAACCTAAAAAGGCTAAAGTTAGAAGATTAAGGAAATTAACCTATAATTACTAATAGTAAAGTAGGATTATGTAAAGTAAAAAGCCTAAGGGAGCTATATTATAATAGTCTATTAGCCTAAAGTATCTTATAACTTATTAATTACTATATAACACTAAGAACCCTTTACTAATAATATCTTATAACTTAATAAATGCCTTAAGTGGTAAATTAAGTATTAGTAATAAGGATTATAGTACATTCCCTTAACTCTTAAAGAGACAAAGCTCTTTGTATTTATAGATAGGTCCCTTACTAATAATAAAGACCTTAGTTTATAGATTAGGTATATTTGTGGCTTCCTTTGGACCTTCGGATAATAGTTAGTCTGACCGTGGCTAAAGGTAGGTCTACCAAAGGGATGCACGTAATGCGATTAGCTGCATTACAGGCAACCCCACACCACTTATAGTAGCTTCACACTATAAGACTTGCTTTTCCCCCTTTTCTCTCCTAGCTAGATTTCTCTCCTTCTCTCTCTTCTCTTCTCTCTCTTAGCTATTAACTATTATTAACTTTATTAAATTAAACCCCTTTATATTACACTAGTGCTATATTCCTTAGTAAAACTAATACTAATTAGTAGTTAACTATAACTATAGATAAGCTAGGTATTATAAGAAGAGATATTCCTATAGACACTATAGCCCCTTACCCCTTAAGCTAATATATAGGCTATTTAGGTAAAGAGAAATAACTATAGAGTATGCTAAAGGAAAAGACTAGAATCCTAACTATAGGCTTATTAGGCTTCTAAGAGATTAATTTATTAACCCTTAGGCCTTTAGAATATTTAGTTAATTATTATTCTTATTATTTATTATAAGAAAACTAACTAAATAACTAAATCTATTGCTATAAGGTATTTTATTTAAACCTAATATTAAATATAATACTTAGCTAAGCTAGCTAAGCTATATAACATCTCTTTTCTACCCCTCTTCTCCCTTCTTTATAGTTATTTACTATAACTATCTTAGCTTCTCTATATTTAGTGTATATAATATAAAGGCAAAGAATTACCTCTAGGTGCTCTTTACGTATAATAGTTATAAATCCCTTTACTTAAACCTAATATTAATATAACCTCTCTTTACCTATTACTTCTTTTCTCTCTTCTTTATATATATATAGTTAAGTTATTTTTACACTTACACTCTCTTAAGTTATCTCTAAGTTTATGTTATCTTTATAACCTATTTTTCCCTTTCTTTTACCTTATTATATTTACTATAGTAATCCTATATTTCCTACGTTCCTTTAGTTTTTCCTCCTAAAGAGCCTAGAAACTACGCTATTATTATACAGCTGTTTATTCTACTATAATTATAGTAATAACGCTCCTTTTTCTTATTCCTTTCTGTTTTATTTATTTATTCCCTAGAATAGAATTAGATAGTAATATATCTTTAAAATAAACCTCTTAAGCCCTTTCCTATAAGAGTAAGATACCTTAAATACCTTCTAAATTAATCCCTAAGAGACTATTAGAGGCTACGCTACTAAAAAGACTATAGCTTTACTCTCTAGCACTTATAATAGAGTAAAAAGAACTTACCTAGCTAAATCTAAAGACTACTATATAGTATAAACTAAATAATTAAATTACTAGGTTTATTTATACTAGTAAGTATTAATATTAGAGAGATAAGGACCTTTAGGAGAACTTTAAAGAAGACTTTAAGGGATAGTTAAAGGAGATATTTAGGAGAGCCTATAGTAACCTTATAAGGGAATTATAAAGCTCTCTATAAGATAATAGTGTTTATATTACTTAAGGCCCTAGAATTCTAATTATTACTATATTAGAATAAGTACTTTAAGAAGAAATAAAAACACTATAGTTAAAAGAGAGATTATAATCTCCTAAGCTACCTTAAACATAACCCCTAGAGGTTATTACCTTAAAGATCTACCCTATTTATTCTATTACTCCTTAATACTAATAGGAATAGTATTTATAACCCCTATAAGAACCTTTATAATAATCTTAATTATTCTAAGACTTTAAGGATAATTAATACGCTTAATCCTAGTAACTTACCTATTATTACCCTCCTTTAGATAAGCAAATTACAAAGAAAATCTCTAAACTTATAAAGATATATAAGAATAGTAACTATTATAGTAAGAAGCTATATCATTTCCTCTTACCTAAGATTATACTCTTTAAGAGTAAATATAATTAGATTAACCTCCCTAAATCCTACTTTAGTAAAGCTTTCCCTATTATACTAATAGGAGATACTAAATAACATTTCCTTAACTACCTATCTAGTAAAGGCCTTTCTTATAAAGGGATAATTACTAATATCTATTACTACTTTAAGACTAAAAGTAACTAATAGTTTTACTAATATAAATAGAGTAATATAACCCTTAAGAATATTATTACTTAGAACCCTAAGAAAAGTAAGCTTAAGTACCTTAAGATCCTATTAATTACTCTAAAGAAGGTTTATAGAGAACTATACCCTTCTAATATAGTAAATATAAAGCTCTATAAGTAAACCTTAAATATAGTCTTTAGTATTCTAGAATACTAGATAGTAAAGTATATATATACCCTAGGCTTTAAGAACCTTACTAGGGACCTCTATAAGTTAATTATAATTATAGAAAGTAATATAAGGAGTACCTAATACTACTAGTATTAAGATAAAGACTTATTAGAGGTAATGTTTATAGATTACTAATATAGCTAATAGAATTAGAGAGACTAAGGAAGAGAAGGTTATTATAGTAACTCTAGGTAACCTAAGTAATACTTTATTTATAGTAAGAATAGCTACTAGTTATTAAACTACACTAATACTAAGTATTAGAAGGAGAAAGAGAGGTAGTAAGCTAGTAAGAATTATTACTTACCTCCTTTAGAAAGGAAGTTCTAAGTATTCCTTACTATATTTAAAGGTAATACTAATAATAAGATAGAGGAAGTAAAAGACTAGGAATTATAGCTTAAGACCTATACCTAGGTATAAGATAATAATAATAATAATATTAAGGAGAAGCTACTATTAAAGGTATATCTTAGTATTATATAGTTCTTCTATTTAGGCTTACTAATAATAGATAATATTAGTATACTTATAATGCTTAAGAATTAGGCTTTTTAACATACCTTACTTAAGTAAGAGCTATACCTTAAGGAGGCTCCTAATAAGGACTATTTAATCTATTATACCTCTAAAGAATGCTATTCTAAAGAAGTATTTAGGGGAATTATACTAGATATAGAAGCCTTAGGCTAGTTAACTACTAGTTAGGTATAAGCAAAAGCCCTCTTAAGATTAATGCTATTATTAAAGATTAAATCTTATAGCCTAGAAGTTATTAACTTTAGCGCTAGATTAGTAACTATATATAGTGTAATATATATGCTAATAAAGCTTAGTTTAATTAACTTTTATATCCTTAATACTACTATACCCTTTCTCTTTTCCCTAACTAATATAGACCTTATAAAGGTTAAGGTAAATAACCTTACTAATATGCTAATTTAAGGTAATAATTCTATACCTATTATACATAAACAAGGCTATCCTTAGTAGCTACTAGAGGCAAAAGAGACCACTATATTCTATCTATTAGAAGAAGAGATTTATTAACTTCACTAAAGATTTAGTTACCCTTTAATTTAATGCCTTATAAAGATTCTCTAATAGGCTAGTTATAATATTAAATGCCGCGCAATTAAGAAGCTTACTAAGGTCTGTTATTATTATTAAATAAATAGAAAAGCTCTTAGCTATTTTAAATTTTACCTTAAAGATAACTATAACTTTAACTATAAGATTATTATTAATATTATGTAAATTAATAGCTAACTAGTCCTTTATATTATTAATTTAGTAACCTTATTCTAAGTGGCTTAATTCCTTAACCCTAAGAAGCAGAAAGCTTATTATATTTAGGATATAATTAGGAAGTGCTAGATAGATACCTATCTAGGCCCTCTAGATTAGATTATTTATAATACTAGTAATAACTTTGCCTTAGCTAAATTTAGGTATTATACTTATTTAATATTAATTAAGATTAATAAGATACTAATTAAAGCCTATAATAGCATTAGGAAGGTTAAAAGATACTATAGACCTCTTTACTAGGCTTATAATATTATTATAGATTTAATTAGTAAAGAGATTACTCCTAAGTAGTAACTCTAAATAGCTATTAAAGCTATTAATAACTTAGTAAGTCTAGATAGCCTTATACTTATATTACTAGTCTTTAGAGCTTACTTATAGATAATAGATAAGTTATTACTAAATATCTCTATTATTTAATAAGCTAAAGTAATTTAGAAGGTAACTAATATGGTCTATTATTACCTTGCTAAGAGATAGGTTTATAAGGCCCTTAGTGCCTAGAATAGCCCTAATATATTACTAATATATTAGCTACCGCTATAGGCTAATATATATATATAAAGAGAAAAAGGTAAATAGCATAGCCCTTATAAGCTACTTATAACTAATAAAGAGACCTATATAGTTAAGATACCCTATAGCCTAGCTAAGTTTTACTTTATAGTAATAAAGCTATACTATAAGGACTTATAGTATAGGGGAGATAAGGAGATAAGGCCCTAAGACCCTAAAGAAGGTATACTTACTTTAAAGACCCCTTATAAAGAAAAGGACCTTTAGAGGGAGATAAGGGTAGCTAAGGGAGATAAGCTACTAGAGGGCCTAGGAGATAGGCTAATAAAGGATATAGGGGTAAAAGTAAAAGAAAAAGAAGTGCTTTTAGTAAAGAGAAAGTAAGGGAGGCTAAGGAAGAACCTTACTATTTAATTTTATATTAATAAGGGCATAGAAAAGCCTAAAGAGGCTTATAAAGCTAAAGTAGCCCCTATAGGAAGCTATAAAGCTAATAGCCTTAATATAGTAAAAGCAAAGGCTATTAAGGCTAGGGCTTATAATCCTAAGGAAGTTATTAGACCTATAGAGCCTTTTATGCTTATTAATAAAGACTAAGAGGAAGTGTTAATCAAAGAGATTATAGCTAGAGAAATATTAAATATAGTATTCCTTATAGTAAAGAAAAAAGCTAATTAGAACCTTACTCTTTAACTTCACTAAGAAGGAAAGATTATAACCTTAGGCAAGCCCTTTAAGTAGTTTTGTTAAAAATACATAAGGCTTTGTAATCCTAGGTGTAGATGGATTGGTCCACTCTTTTGAATTCAACAGGTTATGAGCCCAGTAGCGCAGTGGTTAGGCCCACTGCAGCGTTTCGCCTACCATAGTGGAGCACTGCTCTGCGAGGCAAGGTTACGAGTTCGAACCCTGCTAAAATAACTAAAAAATTCAATTATTAGTATAAGCCTAAGACCTCTATAGGGCACCTAGATGTGCAATTCCAGGGGGGGTGTTAAAAATACATAAGGCTTTGTAATCCTAGGTGTAGATGGATCGGTCCACTCTTTTGAATTCAACAAGTTTAACTAGGCTAAAATTAATGCCTTATAGGCTTATAATATATTTAGATTTATAAGCTTTAACCTAGTAAAATATAGAGGCTATAGGATCTTTAATTCTTATATAGTTAGAGAGATTAAAGGCAAGGGAATAGAATTACTATATAAGAAGTCTTGCCTTATTATATAAGGCTATAATAATAAAGGTAAAAAGTCTATTCTAATATAGTTACTAATAATATAGTAAGCAAGTTAATAGCTAATTATAGCTATTACTCTATTATTAAAGCAAAAAGGGATTTACCTTTAGATCTATAATATTACATAGGCCTATATTTAGTTGCATATAAAGCTAAAGAGGCTAATTATTATAAGGTTACCTAAGCAGATTATATACCTCTTTCTAGAAGGCATAGTAATAGAGGTAATTAAGCCTCTTTATAGGATTATAAAGGCTAGAACCTACTAGTAAGTAATGTATTTTTATTACCACAGGGATAACCTTAAGATAATAACCTTAATATATAATCCCTGCTTATTAATTATAGCCCTAAACAATAAGAACCTCTTTAGTATTATAGGAATATAAATAGATAATACCTTAGGCCTTAGTAATAATAAATTCTTTAAGAAGGAAGAAAGAGAGCTCTAGAAGGTAAAGTTTATAGTAAAGGAAAAATAGTAACTATAATATACAAATCCCCTTATTTTTAATAGCTATATCCTAACCTAGAACGCTAATAACTCTCTAACCCTAACCTAAAAGGGCTAAAGTTAGAAGATTAAGGAAGTTAATCCCTAATTACTAATAGCAAAATAGGATTACGTGGAGTAATAAGCCTAAGGAAGCTATATTATAACCAGAGCTTTGCACTACACTACACTACACTACATACTACACTACAAGGAAATTTTTTCACTACACTACACTACATGTAGTATTTTGTAGTATTTTGTAGTATGTGTAGTAAATAGCTTATAATAGCTTATAATAGCTTATAATAGCTTATAATAGCTTATAATAGCTTATAATAGCTTACAATAGCTTATAATAGCTTATAATAGCTTATAATAGCTTATAATAGCTTATAATAGCTTATAATAGCTTATAATAGCTTATAATAGCTTATAATAGCTTATAATAGCTTATAGTAGCTTATAATAGCTTATAATACTTT